>CM062863.1:5736824-5958552 GCA_031772225.1 Eubasilissa splendida | reverse complement strand
GTGTTCGCAAATTACCTCAGTCACTTCATTCAAGCACCTGCTAACAGAAGATTGTGACAAGCCAAGGCAATGGTTGCCCAGTTAACCCTTGTTAAGACCCGTGCGAGTAAAAATTTAAAGCTGTTATCACCTAGAATTCAAATTATCAATTTACTTTCAGTATAAACATGGCAATTAAAAATCGATATTTAGTGTCATTCTTGTGCAATAATACACTTTAATTATCAAAATTTTGTATAGTACAATAAAAAAACATACGAAAAATAACCTAAAAAATAGTGAGTATTACTTCAAAAAATTTACCTTTTTTTGTGGTGTTATAGATCCTGAATACCTTGAAACTCTTAAAAAGGGAGTTAATACTTCAAATAAATATATAACGGTGTCGTTATCAAGGCGGTATAGTAAAAATTTCCCATTTGGAATTTCCATCGGCTTGCACAAATCACGCAAACGTCTTTCCATTCTCGAGTTTCGACTAAAAATATAAGTTTTTAGTTAAAATAAGTACTAATACAGTATTCAAAGTTCACAGAAAAAGGTTTGTTCATAAATTACCTATTGATTTCCTCATCCGCAGCGTCGTAGAGAAGAATCACGGCCAATCTTGTTGCCATTTTTGTTTTGACAGATTATGGTACGTTTATCTCCCTCACTCTCTCTCTCTCTCATTCAAATATAACATGGACGTTAATTTACATACTGTCTATTTTTGAGGGTAGGTGTAACAATCACCTTCATTTCAATATTGCAATTTTGAGAATAGGTCTGATTATATAATCATATATTATATATGTACTTTCGTTTTACCGAAATAAATCTGTCGTTTATACGACCCTACCATGTATTTATTTGTAATTTCAGACTACTATTAATAGTGTTTTTAGAGTTGAAATTTTAACGTAAAATAATACCTTCTTACCCATATAAAAATGTATGGACGTTTTTAAGAACACTTTCTATGACTGAACATGATTAATTTATTGTTTGAAAATCCTTCACGTAATCACTAAAGGAAATGATTATTTTTATGAAAGGTTAACGTAGGAAATAGTTCTGTCAATTGCTTTTTATTTTTCTCAAATCAAAAAACAATCCATGCACCAAATTTAAAGAACAATCGTAAAATCGTTAAAAACAGTAACATAGTAAAATTCGTGAATTAGTAAAAGAGGAAGTAGACACTTCAATGATTTGCGTAGTTTACGTAGTTGTAACTCTTTCTAATGTTATTTTGTTAAAAAACAGCATAGGTAACGGCTCTATGTAAAACAGATCAACCGAAAGCTATTTATATGACTTAAGTAATTCACTATCTTAAAGACAGAACACAGTAATATGAATAGCCCGATGCGGCGAATACACAAGAGCACCATGGGTACAGTGATGAGTTGTCGTGGTAGTTTTTAGAACGAAGCAATTCAAGTCTTCACTGTCACACTAATGTAAATGCGCTAATTGTAAAATAATGTTTTCGTTTATGTCAATCAAATTATTTATACTTGTTTCTAAGAATTTTTAGTAATGCACAGCTTTTTTGTTTGAACGCACTGCACGCCTCACAATTGTCAAAATTATTCTTTATTTGCATCATGCCAGGTTTATCCGGAATGTGGTTATTGATTAAATATGATTATATAGATTTGTAATGCTGGACACAGAGTGACATCTGCCAAATCCACTCCAAAATAGCGCCGTGGTATTCGCTGTGCGTCACCAGAGCTCAGTACACCGAGTGCAACTGACGCAACGAAGCGCGCCGGCCGGGAGTGTCATTTTTCCACCGAGTCCCGACTAGACTAGAGCTTTCATTTGCAGCGCTTTATGTTATTTTGTTATATCTTATTTAGTTAATCGAGAGTTTTCACGTGAGTACTTTTTTACTCACGCCACGCTATTATATATTTTATTTCTCACTCATATTGAGTATTGAAATATCTGATCACAAATTATGGAAGCGGATTACCATTTTATATCCTTCTGTGTTCCGTATTTGCAAAACACACTTTAGCGCGTTTGTTGTAATATCGGGCGTGAAAATTATTGTCACATGCCGCGTCCAAATTTCTTACCCATGACCTATCCTAATGCTAGCCGACAAGTGTGAAATGTGGCCTTAACGCCACCAGACATTAGTTGGATCGATATTTTGAATTGGTTGATCTCGACAACGTGATATGATTCGCGTTGTGGACCTTTCATCTTCAGTGCACCGGCACTGTATTAATGTGATCTGTGTGTGTGATCAAAGTGTCTAGTGTTTGTGCGCGCCGTGGATGTACATTGACATCGCCGTCTTCAGTTGGGAGCGGAGACTGTCACTATCCTCATGCAAATATTGTGTGATTTTCGCGGCGACCACGGGGATTTGCGGAGGCGTCATATTCAAGGTAAAGCGAACAGTCATTCCGAAGTCCGGTTCCCTTCCCCTCATCGACCTCTCCCCGTACCACGTTTCCCAATTCCTCTCCCCTACCCTTGAGATGATTCCGATTTACGACCGGAATTGTCGTATTCCATTCCGAGAATATTGTGCAATCATTCTGATAAATTCACTCTCATCATAAAATACATCCATAATTACTACGAAACACTATAAGAGTGAAACGTGTATATGGACTGAACGTGTATCTCCAAACGCGCGTAAACGACGGATTAATGTTTAACGTGAAGCAAGCTGTCATTTGTTGTCTATTATATTTTGTATGCAGAACTTAATGATGAACTGATGCATACCAAACACAGATGAATGAATGAATGAATATTCTGGTTTCAGTTGGTTAAGTATTATTATATCAAATAATGTTCGTGAAACGTCAAAATTACCATGTAATAGTATCATGATTAATTTTTAATATATGGTACATAAGCATAAATACTATGGTAAAGCAAACCGACAAATAGCACATCGCGTTATAAATTTCTCGTACAAATCTTTTAATGTTTGAGTACATTTCAAACATAAAATAATGTTGTAAACGGTGAGAAAATTTTATTTTTGTTTGTGGACTTTTATTATTACAGAGAAAAAAGAAAATATGGTTTGTCAATAAATACACGTATATGGGAAAACAATTTAAGATAAATACTCAACATGTTATTATAACAGAGAGAGAGAGAGACTAAAGTTGTTTTACTATAATTAATACTAGGAAAATGGCGAAATATTGACTGTCGGGTAATAATTTAAAATAAATTACTTTCTTTATTTATTTAGTACATAAACAATCGTAGAATAATTGTGCTAATAATTATTAATCTGAGAAAATACGATTTCGCTTTTAATCCTTCCCAAACCATGCAGTGACTCAGGTCTACCATCATAATTAAACCTGCAATATTTCGGTAAATACATGCAACATGAAATTAATATTTTATATAATTCTAAATGAACTCTTAGAAATGACTGATGAAAAACCAATTATAAAAAGGAAATCGTACAAAAATAATTATTTTTTCCATTCAATCCGTACTAAAAATACAATTTGTGATATGAAAGACTAAGATCACACACTATTTTCATAGTGAAAAGAACAATAAATATACAAATGTAATTGTCCTTTCCTCACTAATTAAATGAAGAGAGATAAGAAGGAAGGACATTTTGTATACGACTTAATTAATGCTCTAAATTATATTATTAATCATTTTTTCAAAATTGAATACTCACCATTTAGAGTAAATTTTTGTCATTAAAGCCATTTAAACTAATAAAAACATTTTTCTAACTATTATTTGCGGTAACATGAGTTAACAGCATGACTGCGTTCGGGTATTTTATATCATGGTATTGTAAAGGTTAAAAGAAGAATCTAGAATATTATAATTTTTTTAGGGTTAACTGATATATAAATATAATATTGAATATATATGTCTGATCTCCATATAATCCTTTAACTAAATAAAATATTTTATGGATATTGTTTAGGATTCTGAAAAACAAATGCATGCTCTTCCCTTGACCCCCCTGGATATCTCTTGCTCCCTCTGCCTGGAACAAATTTTGCATAGATCGTTAGGTACCTACTCTTTAAAATAGGCTCTTTCCTTTCTATCCATCCGCAAATCCCATACTTTATTCCTGAGCAACGCCGGGCACGGATCGCTAGTTGTAAATAAACGAGGTAGAAAACTTTAAGCCTTTAAATTTTGTATATATTCTTATTTTGACCTGTATATTATTAGCAATATTAGAATATGTTCAAGAACACACAATTACTGAATTTTCACCTACAATAAATAATAGAGAGGAAGCTATTTTTTATTAAATTTAATTGAAAATATATAGAAGTATGGGTAATTACAGGGCTTACGATCCGTCTTCGGCTAGCTTGAGTGATCACTTTACTCCATGTCATGTTTACCATTCCACCCAATCAATAGTAGTTATAATATATAGTGTAGTGGTATTCGAAGTAATTTCACATATTAACATATATACCATTTTCAAAAATTTGATAGATATGGAGGTTAATTGAGTGGAATGCTGAACATTATATTGTGTAAAGTGATCGCTTAAGCCAGCCGATGACAGGTCGTAAGCCCTGTAATTACCCATACTTCCATATTTTTCCATTAATAAAAAATAGCTTTGTCTCTATGAGATATCTATTATTTGTTTAATAACAGTGCCATTGTAGGTGAAAATCAAGTAATTGTGTGTTCTTGGACATAATAAAATATTTCGAATTATTATTATTTAGAGTACATACATTTTACAATAACTAAAAAGAAATCTACGAAATATGACAAAAGTTCAAAATAAAAAGTTTTTTTCAGTCCTTAAAAAATTTAAAAAATGTGAGTTATGTCACTTTTTTAAAGCATGGTCTATACTGGTTAAATTTATAATATTTATCTTCTACAGTGTGTTCTGAAATTGTAAAATATAATAATAAAGATAAATACTTACAGAGATTGCGACAGGTATCTTGAGAGTGCCAATTTGGAGATCTTGCTGTTCTTGATCCCTTCGAACATTTTGGTCACTGTATTTAGATTTTTCAAATGGATAAAAAATATTTTTTATTAATTTTTAATAATACTTTATTCCTTGATATTAAGTAAATAATTTTATTTTTATATATCACAGAGTTCTTCGTTTAGTGCTTGTTTCAGTTAATGGTTCTTTATTTTCAGTCAGATTTTCTTTATATCACATTATACTTTTTAAATATTTAATAACTTGCAGGTATAACTGATAAAATGCACTGAAATAAAAATATGTACGATTACGATGTTAAATTTCCCAGCAATTATAATATGATTCTGTAGACTAACACTTGCTATAATATAGTCTGATATACTAACACTGTCTATAATAACGTCTGTAAGACTAATACTATTTATAAAATCAACTAACACAGCCTATAATGTGATCAGATAGACTAATAAGTTATGTAATATTACGTGGTCTGGCTGACTAACACTTTCTACAATATTATCTAGTAGACTAACACCGCGCCTATAATGTAGTCTAGTATACTAATACTGCTTATAATATAGTCAAGCAGACCAATTCCGTCTATAACTTCATAGTATTATAACGTAGTCTGGTTGACTGACACTAGATTCGGGTAGAGATACTGACACGTTAGTACTGAAATTTTTAATCTAATTGAAGATAGTCTACAAAAATTGTTCTCGCAAAATCTTCCAATTATCAAGACTATTGCAATATTATCGGTGTACATTTTGAGTATTATAAGTGTTAACTCTGTTGTTAGCTTAAACTAGTATCTTTGTATTAACCAAAATGTGTATTTAATCATCGACCAATTTCAAAACTACTGAGAATCGTCTCATTCGGGTTACGCGTATTGAGTAAAAATGACCCAAAGGACGCAAAAAGTTTTGTCAAGCAGATGAAATTATTGGAACAGTAAAAAGGTCAAGAGTCATATATCAAGGATATGGTAGAATTTTTACAATTAATATTTTACAATCTATTCTCTAGTTATCTTGTCGTTTTATGACTGTCGTCTTGGCACACACACGATACCTACCCAATAAAAACGTAAAGTTTTGGTTGCTACGTAGCCACCGTCAGTAATTCCATAATAACTGTATTTTAATGTTGAAAATATTATTGTCAAAAAAGTGCTCTACCAAATTATTTCAACAAATGAATACCCAATTAGACATTATAAAATAATTTTAATTCTTAATGTACCGTTCCGACGATGACGCGACACACGTGCGCTACCTTCTATAGCCTATGGTTACAACAAGCTTTCAAAAAAACAATTATCTATGTATCATTGATTGATTTGACATGTGTAACATTTTAATTTAAAAAATGTATAATTTTTATATTGACTTTGTACTACTCGTATATAATTTTTAAGTTAACCCTTCCCAAACCATACAGCAACACAGGTCTACCGCTCTAATTAAATCTGTAATATTTCGGTAAATATACGCAACATACACTTCATACTTAAGTTAATTTGAAGAAAAATATTTACGTTTAGAAAAGACTAGTGAAAACGCAATTACGTAAGGTGAATCCTACAAAAATAATTATTTTTAAGTAATAAAAGTAATACGTTGACAAAAATATCATTTGTGGCAAGTTAGAAAGTAATCACACATTAATTTAAAACAATAACAAACATACGAATATTATGGTATCTCTTTCTCACTAATTAAATGAAGATAGATAAAAATGAAGGTTGTATTATATAATGAAATCTCCTATACAGAACTTGATAAATGGTCCAAATTATAATTATACATATGGCGTTAACCATTTTTTTCACATTTTAAAGGCTAATAGAACTCAAATTTCTCAGGGTAACACGTGTTGACAGCATGGCTGCATACGCGTATTTTATATAATACGGTACGGTAAAGGTTAATATTACTACCAGTTTCGAAAAGAGCAGTCCTTCCCATCGACAGATGTTTACAGTCCTTTCCGTCTACAGTTATCAGTTCAATTTACACCTGTAGATGAGAAAGACGGCTCTTCCCGAAGCTAGTAGTGATATTAACTCAAAAATTGTGTGTGTGTGTAGTAAAAATTCAACATAAAAATGATATATTTCTGTAATTCATTTATGTATCCATTACAAATAATCATGCATTCAGAATGATTTCATTGTATATCCAATTTCATGCTATTATCATTGTTTTGGTTTTATTTAATATAATGTTGTGAATGATAAAGATCTTCGAACGATTGCGTTTAGTAGATGAAAAATAAATAATAAATATTGGTTCAATCACGGTTTAACCTTTAAAAAAATATGTTAAAGAACGCTAGCACGTAGGCACTTGAGATAAATTGTATTTTTTCTGCGTATTATATTTTACATCAACATTCAAATAATATATCAGAATTTCCATCAAAATATAATTAGTATCATTTAATAAATATCTGGGAATATGGAATGTGATAAGAAACGACTGAAATCTACCAAGAGATAAACAGCAGAATAAAATCAGGAAACCTCTTTAAAAATCTTTGGAATTACTATACTCGAAGTTGTTATCACAAGATCTAAAAATAAAATAAATAAATAATTTAAATAAAATATTTATTAAAACATTTTCGACGCTTACTGCGTCATCGTCAGTAATAAACTAATGCTACGATAGACTATCGACTACATGGGCGGGGAGAAGCGGTGGCGGTGTGAGAGCGGTATTGGAGAGAGGGGGGTTTCGGAGAAAAGGGAAGGTGATTTTGGGTGTTTTTTTTCGAAAAGTAAAAAAAGTTTTTTAAAAGTTAATTACAATCGACTTCCAGAAAGTGATTCACGAATAATTTTGAAATATTGAAAATAAAATATTGTATGTAATGCTGATACAACCAATTGCTCTGTATTCTCACTTTGGCATAGAAACCAAGGTTGTGGGTCATCAAAAATAGTCTTGTTTAAGATTTACGGCCCAGTACGTGAAAACCAGTGGCGTGCAGTAAGCATAGATTTAGGTAATGCTGTTACCAATAATATTAAACAATCATGTATAATATGTGTACTACAATATATGTTGTACATAGGATTAGTGTTTTTAAAGCTTAAGTTTTAACGTAAAATAATGCCTTCTTACCCATATAAAAATCAATATAAAAAATTTATGGATATTTTTAAGAACAATTTTATTAACTGAATATGATTCTTTTATTGTTTGAAAATCCTTCGCGTAATTATTTTTATTAAAGGTTAACGTAGGAAATAGTTCTGCCAATTGATTTATGTTTTTCTCAAATCAAAAACAAATTCATGCACCAAATGCACCTCGAATGCAAAGAACGATCATGAAATCAACACGTTAAAAACGGTAAGATGGTAAAATTTGCAAATTAGTAAAAGAGAAAGTAGACACTTCAATAATTTGCATGCAGTTGTAAGCCATTCAAATGTTATTCTGTTAAAAAAATAGCATAAGTAACGACTCCATGCAAAACGAATCAACCGAAAGGAATGTTCGATTAAGTAAATTGCCAATTGTATGACTTAAGTAATACACTAGCTTAAAAATATAAGATAGTAATGTGAATAGCTAAAATCGACGCATTGTAGCTACGTCAAAAATAGCGCTACGCTATTTGCAATAATTCAGTTCACGTTAACCCATATTATTCGATTTATATTTGTTTCCCAGAATTTTTAGTAATGCACAGCTTTTTTGCTTGTATGCACTAATAATGAATTGGGAACGGTATACCATCCGAGGTATCCCGAGCAAGGTAGAAGCAAAGAGGCTGTAATGGACGTGACATGTAGAAATATTAACTGAATCTCGTAAATGCTACCTTACGTCTTCTTCTTCATCTGCTTACTGCTGGGTGTCGTGGGGTGGGGTCAACATGTTAAGATGGATATGCAGGAGACAGACATATAGGTGGTGAATGCTAGAATCCACTGTTCTTGGTATTTGTGTATTAATGCAATTCATAGATGTTCGATAGTTGAGAATGTATATGTATTTCGACTCATTATTATTTGCAGCAGTGCTGTTTTTGGCTAGAAACAAAAACTCCAAAGCTTTTTGACTCTAGAATACGAAGGTGCGGAGCATCCAAAGCATATATGAAGCGACCGCGTCTGTAGACGATGTATGTGTAGATGTGTATATGCTGTAAGAGATGTAATAAAATAAGGACATATGACGTCTTATAAATTTATGGAGCCCTCACTTGCCAGATGAAAGTATTAAAATTACCAGAAATGATTTACAACATAATGAATTATCCGTCAGATATTGCACCACTCGAAAGACTCTTGATTAGTGATGAGCTCAAAATCATGAATCGTGAGTCAATCACTGATATTTTTACACTTACTGTCGGTGATTGAATATCTTAGAATATCGTGATTAAATTATTTTTGTTAAAAAAATCTATTGATTTTCTAACGCTGCTGTTTAAATCGATTATTTATTAAATCAGCGCCCTCCAGTAGATTCTGCCAAAACATTTTATGCATATTGGCTGAGAATTTGACCCGAAAAATAAATAGTTATTTTTTTAAGCATTTTAATACCCTTTGTAAAATGAAATTAGATTTATATTAATTATTTATGCTAGAATATGTTTTTTACGCAAATGAGGTTTTAATAATATAAATAAATACGCTCAAAATTGTGTTTTTTATTATTTGTTTTTATTTCGTATATTGTATATGCGCATTAGTAATGAAACTGTTATCACAGTCACTGTTTTCAATCACTGATATTATCGAATCACACCAGTGAGTCGAGAGTAGCATTTTTTCTCATCACTGCTATCGATATTAAGGTTAATACACTAATCGCAGCAGTGCTCAAAATATGCTCAAAAAATAGTAGAATATATATAGTTAATTAATTAACGTATACTTGAACTTAGCTGGAATGGAAAACAATGAATATTATTTAGAAAACGAAAATATTTATGAATCGCTTCAGTATTTCCTGATAATTGAATACTAAGAATTATTGTTCTAGTGAAGTTTATTTATCTTTTATATTCGTTTCGGAGATAAATGTTATTTATCCTTTTGTCTACGATTTATACTTGAATAATACATTTCTATTAAATCAGAAAACGTTCGCAACGTTCAGAGTTAACTTGAACGTACTATTATTATTTTAAATAATTTATTTTGTTCCTAAATTTGCTCTAACTCTTTTATGACCATTTAGGGTACAATCACATAGAACAAACAATGAAATCATTTGAAGGCGCCAATCAAAGCGAAAATCATCTTGATTGTTGATTTGTAACTCATTGCTATCTTGCCATTGGTCGGATTATTTTTAATCACAACGTCTCATATTTATTGCAAGTAGTATATTTAGTAAATTTGCATTGCAATGACATAACGTGTACAAATATGTATATTAATAGCTCAATGTTGTAACAAAATGTTTAAGTTTTAAACATAATTATGCTAAAAACGCATCTATTATTATCTGTTTTAAATCAAATGAACAATAAAGGTATTTTTTTTAAATAATATATTTAAAACAGAAACTAAAAAAAATGCATGAAAGAGACGTTGAATTAAAGCATACGGTATAAAGTAGAATACAACAATAATAAATATTCTTTAATATACAAAGTAAACAATTATAAAAATTTCCATTTTTAAAATTTATGTAAAGTTATTTCAAACAAAAATAAATATAGAGCAACAAAACCGCATTTCTTTTCTGTAATTGAGGCAAAATTCCAATTATCCAAAAAAAATTCCAAAGTATCAAAAATATACAAAAAATCTTTACGTTGGTTTATTAATACAATTATTTTCTGTGTCGACATCATTCGTGTTTCTATTTGTTTAATGTAAAAAAAATCTTTTGCGTTTAATACTAATTTTGGGGTAAAATCTCATGTTCAATATTGCAAAAATAATAAAGACGTCAATGCAATCGACAACCACTTTAGGGTTGACCAAAGTGGTTTTCAATGATTTGAGTTCTCTCGTTTATGAATAAAGGCGTTACTGGCACAAGGCCAAAAGGGAGAATGGGTAACGGAACGTGTACTTTACGCATAGGAGAAAAAGGTGTTAACTATTTCTTTGTTATTCAAATATAAATTATGTACTGGGAACGGTGAACATAGGTTTCACCGTAAATTTTAATAAAAGTGTATTCTAATATTGTTTTTTATGAATGTGAATAGCAATGGCAGCTACGTCTATGAAAGAGACCACTTGGTATTACAAAAGCTTATTCCATAAACGTTCTAGAATTTTTCTATTGTAAACTGAAGGCAATATGACCAGTAATGATTGTTTTGAATCACTCCACTTAATACGAGGCGCGTTTTTTTTAAGTACGTATAAAATAAACACAACATCATTATTACAATACTTTATTTTCTTCGGATTATAGACACTATTAAAACAATTTCTCAACATTGTCGCCACCATAATTAAGGCACTTGTCATAACGGGGCACCAATTTTTGTATACCTTCGTCATAGAATGACGCCGCTTGGGATGAAAAACATGTCTGTACACTATCTTTGAGTACATCATCGTCATCAAAACGCTCTTGCGAAGAAAATATGAAAATCACTTGTCGCCAAAACGGGACACACTTGGCGATGAATGTCAACTGGTTTCATGTTTCGTGCATTCAAGAAACGAATCACGAACCGTATCTCACAGTCGACGGGCTGATCTATTATATTAAATATTTCAATCACTGCAATGCGAATGTCTCTAGCATTGCATGTGGTGAGTCAACAAGCGAAGTAACCATTGCACATGGGCAACATCACAAATTATATTTCTCGCACCAGCGTAGTACCGAATTAAAAGGAGAAGTGCATTCTTTGTACACTATGAATTTATTTAAGAAGAACTTCCCATGACCGATATCCAAAACACAGTGAACTGCTAGCTATGCCTTTGGGCCTTTTATTATCTATAATCCTTTGTTCTTGGTTAATATAAACATTTTTTGTTTTAAGGGAAGCTTTTAATTTCGACCGTTTTTATTGGTTCATTGAACCCGCTAGTTAACCTAAATACCGAGCCTTTTCTCAAGTGGGCTTCCCAGTTCCGAGTTCGTTGGCCTGACAAAGTAAAAATATAAACGAATACAATGATATTTAAGTAGGTATGAATTTAACTTGTATAAATTGCATCTACTTTGATAAGCCGTAGTATAATAGTTAATAATATGAAGTAAGAAGTAAATAGAGGATAGCTAACCGTAATATAACACACAACCGCAGCGCAACACCAGAAATATCTGGCAACGGTACTTACTTAAAAAACGCGCCTCGTATTTCCATTCATCTAATTATTTTTACAGAATGATGAATAAAAAAATAATTTTAAGCACAATAACTGGTCCAAAATTTTATAAAAATTAATTATTAATTCTGGCATCTGCTATCGGTTTACTTAAAGGTATTTGAGATTCCGCATAAACAAAGAAGATGGCTTTCAAAAAATGGAACGATAGATGATTAGTTTGAAAAAGTGTAACATATGGGTTCGAAAATTTGTCGTTAAAAGTACTGTCGCTGTAGCATAGTTGGATATTGCACCCTCCCCGATTTGGAAAGAGATCCACGTTCGAATCCCGGTAGCGCAACAACAATATTTATCGATAAAATTAATTTTATATGTATATATTTCTAATTAAAATGTTTAATTAGCATTTAAAATATCACAAAACCTATGTTCTGAATAATTATAACTTCATAATTAGAAAGTGTTCTCCTTAATACCAATATACTTTTAATATCTAATGCAAAATCATTATTATAATATCAATAGTTATTAAATAAACAATTTTGAAACCAGATTGGCTTAGAAATCAAAGTAAATCATAACTATTGATAATAGATCTAAACATTGATTTATTTCGATAGATGGTGCTTTGTCATCTTGCCCCATTGTTAAATAAAATCGTAAATCGTTCGGGCTTCGAGATTTTAATTCGAATTTCCTACGTCATTAAGTCCTCGGATCTGTGCCCTCGTCTCCCCTGCTGATGAATCATCAATATTATGTTCCAAGAATTTTAAACGGTCGAGTCATGCTCCCTTTATTCGAGAAGAATCTATTTAAGGGTAGTTCTCAATGATTGGACGCCGCCGAAGACCATTAAAAAATAAGCGAAAGTGAACGCAAACGAAAATACGAGAAAATATTGAAATAAATCATTTTAGAAGAAATTAAAATCACGAAGATATAATAGAAGAATGACGAAGATAATAATGTGTGTATAGTTAACAGGGATGGAAAAAAGAAAAAAAACACGTAGTACTTTGAGTAGATTGGTACTATGTACGTATTATTTTTTTAATTAAAAATTTTATGTAAGTACCGTGTAGAATTAATGAAATAACAGATAACTTATACGTAAATGAAACTTAGTTTTTATTTTTTTATGTTATATTGAAATATCAATTAAAAATTTATTGTTATATTTAAATTAAATAAAAATTTATTCTTCACAAGGGCGGGCGTTGATCGAAATAAATAAAAATAAAAAAAAATATATATATATATATATTAATTTTTAAATACGTGAGAAGCGGCAAAACGTTTACGTTTAATGATACTAAATAAAATACGTACGACGTATTTATTTGGTCACATATTTTTCATCCATATTATAATTGTGCTTCGTATCCATCGCATCCAATGTTGCTGTTAGTGTCATCCATTTTGTTTAGAAATCCGCTAGATGACATAACAGATTAACAAAAAATAATATTATAAAACGTTTACGATCTTTTCGCATTGTGTAATAGATGTCACTGATTAAAGTCTGATTAGGTGACGGATATATTCGGCGCTGGGCTGTAGATGTATTGTTTACTTATTTATGTATATATTCAACGTGTTGTCAAAAATTGCTATGAATACTTCTTGGATATGTTTTATATGTTGAATATGGATAATTTTTTTTTTGTATTCACTACATCATCATGTTTATTATTTTAATAACATTCTGACGATAATCAAAAATTTAAAAAATATATATCAATTCTTGAAAGCTCTGATGTGCATATGTAACAGTGTCCCTTTATCCATGAAAATCAATTAAACTGCGCTAAATTGGAAAAAGGAAAAAAGGAAAAAAAAACAAGTTTTCAACAAATGACAGAATTCGCCAAATTTATTTAAAAATTTACTTCATATTTAAATATCTACAAAACAAAAGATGCACGCGACGATTAAGTTGTAGAAATTGTTTTCTTTCTATTTTTTGCTTGAATGAAATCATCAAAAATTTCATCAAAATTCAAATAATTTAAAACTCAAATCTAAAGCTCATCGAACATCTTAGATAATTTTTTTAATATTTCAACTTTGAAATATATTCAAAACAATGACAAATAAATTCTAAGAAGATATATATACAGGGTGGCCCAAAAAAAGTGAAAACATTTCGTAAATTATGATATAATTAGTTTAACAATATCAACAATAGCTTAAATAGTTTAATAATTTACTTACTTACATATTTATCTATATTATGTTTTATTTCGATAATTTCCGGTCGCCATATTTGATTATTAATTTTCCCTTTGTTTATTTTTATTCTAATAAAAACGTTGGGGTGCAAGGAAAATGATCAAAAAGTTTCAAAACTAAGCCTGGAGTACAGCTAAACATTACAGCATAACTGGACATTACAGCAGGATGGAGCTCCATCTTACACAGCCAGAAATACAATCAAATTTCTTCGTCGTGAGAATGTTAATTTCATCGAGCCAGGCATGTGGCCATCGAACAGCCCAGATTTAAACCCAGTAGATTATCCAATAGGGGTGTTTTTATGATTTCTAATTAGGTAAATATTTTGCCAAAAAAATTACATTAAGAATTATAATTAATTATATTATGTTTTGAAATAACTCATGTGTTACACTTTTTTTGGGCCACCCTGTATATATATATATATATATATATATATATATATATACATATTGTCAAGTACAACACGTTGGCGCATATTTTTTTCCAATTATTTACAATTTACGTCGGGTTTTTTCGCATTATCACATTTTTATAATTTAAAAAAAATCAGGGATCCCCAGTCTGCTCCAGGGCCGCGAAATTCTTAAAACGGCTCTGATATGTATATATCACGTATCATTTCACTAATATTTTGCTTTTTCTTACTGGAAATATAGACAAAGTAAGACATGGTCCATTGTAATAAGGGATGAAACTGTAATACAAACAATTTTCAACAGCAAGTGTCAAAGTGAAGATAAATTCGAAGTTGTGTGGATAACAAGACAAACCAGAAAATTAGTAAGTAAAAAAATTAAGATGTTTCAATAATATTCGACCATTGATAAAAATGCAAGAAGCCATAATGATAATAATTCTCAATAAATCCTTTCAGCATGAATCAGAGCCGCTATTCAAAAAACTCAAGGTGCTAAATATCAGGCAATTATTCATAGACTCTGCTTGAAGACATACATGAAAACAGAATCCTGCGCCTTACAATTTATTCTAAGTATACTCGGGCAAAAACTCAAAGAAAACTAGCTGCCCCATTAATGAAATCCTCATTTGCTCAAAGACATGCATGTTTTATAGGACCGCGCATATACAATAAGCTTCCACAAGAAATGGCAACGGTATTTTGGGTGCTTATAAAGGAATGGCTTTTCAAAATTGGTAGAAGTCATTTTATGAATTTTTTTTTGTCCTTAGATCCTACCTTGTATGTATCATGTTTGGTTTGCTCCGCGCTTGTTTCTTTTCTTTTACTTCTTACATATCTTTAGTCTGTTTCAAAAAAAAAAAAGACTTATTATCTCTACTTGTCTCCTTTTAATTTTGGATTTTTCTGTTTTTTATCATTTAATTTCATTTGTTACCTCACTTCCAACTTATATTCTAGGTCATGGAGCCTTACGGCTACCTATCTCAGAACAGATACTTTATATGTACCTAGCGAAGTAGGAAGCGGCCAACAGGCTTGCATGTAAATGAAATGTATTATAACATTATATAATACTAAGAATTGTTATATTTGCAAGCTATAAAAGGAATGTTGTTATAAAAATAAACACCAATTTACCGACACTGAAAAACGGCTACGATAATGAAAACCACGAAATATAATGAAGTTGATTTACTAATCTCTTGTTAAATATTTGTAAATACTTTAGTTCATTAAAATAGTTTTAATGGGTTAGTAAATAAAATTCAAATGCCAAATTGTTAAAACAACGATGATTTAAAATAAGCCTAAAGACGTTTAAATCTGAACTCCAGCAGATATGAAAAGAAATCGTAATCCTAAACATATGTAAACAGATTGGAAAATCGGCTTTCCAAAGGCTATCTGTAAAAAAATGTAATTTATTTTCCCGATATGAAAAAATATTGTAACCCTTTGAGCAACGTTTCAATACATACATTATGTTAACATTTATGAAACTAAGCGATGTTAGTTTTTTTATAAATCATTTTTGTGAGTCTATACGTGGATTATTGTTTATTTTTCACAAATTTTCTTCTTTGTCATCATTGCCTCTGAAACATCTGTTAAATTTACATAGATTTTTTTCATAATTGCAATGATTATTTGATCTCTGAGTCAGTAAATGTGCGCGGGTACTGAATGTCATTTTAATCTGCACAATGATGTCATGATGATTTAATATATCGCTCCGCGCTGAGCTCAGTACTGTCCATTATATGCCGTAACATTACAAATTACGTTCAAATACAGGTAATCCCCGTTGATCGGGGGAGATACGTTCTGGGCATGGTCGCGATTAACGGGGGATTTAATTTTTTTTTAAATATTTAAAATATCACAAACCTATCTATGTTCACAATAAGAATGTGTTCTGCTTTATAAGAAAAAATCATTTAAATTTCAAAAAACACTTTATTAATAAAATAAATATTATTAAAAAAAAAAAAATGTTATACACAGCATAATTCATAATTACGTAACCACGTAACCCGGCACGCTTCGATCAGAAAGCAACGAAAACGTAATGCATTGACGACAAATTTTTGAACTACGAATAAATTTGTCGTCAATGCACTGTGATGGTGCAGCATAATCGGTTAATGCGTTTTTCCCGGACTCAGGTTCGAATCCTGATAGCAACAACAATATTTTTCGATAAAATTGATTTTATATGTATATCTTTAAAATTAATACATTTCACTATATATCGTCCAATATGGCTGATGCTTCGTCCATCTATCAAAATTTGTAAAAAAACGATATGCAGTGTTGTTGCAGGGAGATCTCAATAGTAAAAATACTCAAATAAAACTCCTCTAAATAAGCGATGGTTTTATTATACTCCGTTTATCGTCTTCTAAAATCACAAGCTACACAAAATTCCGATTGAGCTCAACGGAATGACGAATAACGTTTACGTTCTCGTTTACGGAACCGTCCGATAACAGTGTGCGACCGACTTTAAAGTATTGGCAGAAAATTGAACTGGAACTAATGCATTGGAAACCAGCCGCTTGAATGGTTGTGTATTAAGTCACGTGGCTGCAATTTATTTATTCCACGAGCCGTTTAGAGAACAAAGCAAAATATAAGAAAAAACATTGGTAAAGTTTTGCTAAAAAATGATGACGTAAAAGGTGTAATAAAACACATCAAAATCGTAATAATGGCCATTATTAGCTTTGTTCGAAAAATAATTTTATTCCGTTAATGTTTAAATATTATTTAGCGCATATGGGCGCCGCATAAATAAAGCGCAATCTGAAAGTCCAATTTTCGACCACTTTTTAGAGCAGCTGGGGGACGTATGTTGGCAATAACACAACGAATGTTGGATTCCAAGTCGTCTATCGTCTCTGGCTTATGAGCGTAAACTAGCGACATCACATACCTGAACAGAAAATAATCCAAAAGCGTTAAAAACACGATCTTGGAGACCGATTCACAGGTCCATTACGCGACATTATGCGCTCATCGAATGTTTCCTTCCTTGTTGAAACTACAGCTCTTCCATATTGATTCCATTGAATTGGGAAGCGAACAAGTCAGTAATCATGGATCCAGAGCGCTCTTCATTGACTGTAACGTTCTGGCCGGCATTATTTTTGAAGAAAGAACAGCTTCTTTGGTGCGCACTGTACGACGTCTCTGCGGATGCGTATTATCAATTAGAGTATGCGTGGTGCGAAAACGATCAATGGTTATTCAAATTACTTCCTCGGATGGACAATTAAGTCGAATGTAAAACGCACGGTAAGTTTCGCGAATTGAACCACGATTTTCTAAATAAATTTGCAAGCATTGTTCTATTCATGGTGCAATGGCAAACCAAACTGAGCACAAATCAGCTGTCAGCTGTCAAATTGGCTATCGCCGGAAAAAGTGTTGCCAAATCGAAAAACAAACCTCTAAAAAATTCAAAATGATGTTATGTATTTTATTATTTTCAGATTGAAAGACGCCTACTTATTTGGTATACTGACTGACTCGGATGAGTATAAAACCAAAATTTAAAAAATAAAAATCGAGTCCGATGCTGGCCACAAAAATCTGGTAGATTTAATCTGTGCTGTCTCTTTTATCCAGTGCTGGATGGAGGACTCCCCAGGTTTATCCAATTCTTTTTTCTCCATTATTATTCACTGCCACACACGTGGTTCAAACAGTGCCTAATAAATTAATATTGAAAATGCTATTGTGTTAATTTGTATATTAATAAGATTTATCATTGTTAAACAGTTCCGATATGGGAGATTTTTGAGACATACGTTGTTAATTCTACGAGGACTACCCTTGAAGATAAAGAAAACATTTTATTTGCAATATCCTGAATAACATCTTAGGTTTACGCATAAATAGATTAATTAAGTTTTTAATTAAAATTCTTGAAGAAATTAGTTAAAGCTTAGCTATGGAAATTGAATCGGTCTGAAGGATTTGTCTGACGCCGTTTCTTTGTAGGATTTTTAAAAGTACTTTTTTATTAAACGACAACTGTTGACTTTTTGGCAAATCTCTGCTGAGAATATATATTAAAAAGAATTACTGAATGGTATGTAAATTAAAAATGTATATAATTAATAAAACAATGTCTGTTCTTTATTCCTTCTTACTCAATATAAATCAATTAAACTCAAACGAGAAGTCTAACATTTTATCTGTATAAAGATGGTTACGTGAATTTGCTCAGTTATTCATATCTGAAAATTTATGATGGGGAAGTAAAATATTATAAAGCGATTTTTATGGAACGTTTTATTATTACATGACGATCTTTCAGTAGAGTAGCGTATACTATTCCACTCAGGAAACTTGATTTTTATTAATGTACATGTGAACGTTGCCACTTATTCAAATGTTGCCGACGATGCCAACTATGTAAGTATACTACTAGGTATGAAATTAAAATGAGAGGAAAATGATTCTAATTTTGAGAATAATTCTATCAGCTTTAAATTTAGAAAACGAACACCATGAAAAGAAAAAATGTAGCCTGTAGAATTAGTAAAAGATTCAGGATCTTTTTGAAAATAGTACAAAGTAAAGTACAGTGAAAAAAGGTGGCAGCAAACTGGCACACGTAAATAGGCCCTTAATATAACACAGCCTTAGTAGGGAAACATTTAGTTAAGTAAGATGTAATGGCAAGAATTTTGAAGGATATTTATTAATTTTTTTTTAAAATATATTAATTTCCCAGAACCATTAGTAATGCATAGAGTTTTTATGCGGTGTACGCCACTGTTCAAATGTTATGTAAATACAGCTCTTTCTAAAACTTTCATTGTCTATTGTTCCGGGAAAACACAATAGTAATGCATTTTTTCGAACGTAAGATATTTTCGATACATCCCTCAAACATTATTTTAAGGATGTTTAAAGCTGGAGAGAATCCAAAAATATTTCATCTTGGGTATGCTTGCGTGGAGAAAATTATGGATTAGAAGCACTATCGCCATTTAACAGGTTCTACTCAATGGTGTTTAAGAAACATTGCAATTTTTCTTTATACATGATTGCTTGCAATCGGAAAACACTGAAATCACACCAAAAAAGTTAAAATAATATAATGATAAAATTGATGGTACATGTTGCCATAGTTAAAGCGCTCAAACGGCTATACATAGTTTTGGATCGCGCCCCGATGGCAACTATAGTTTTTCGAAAGATTACTCTTTTATGTACTTTTAGTGATAAATGTTATTATTAAGGACAGCGCATTCTTATTGTGAAGTTGTAATTATTCAGAACATAGGTCTGTAATATTTTAAATACTAATTAAATGTTTTAATTAGAATGATATAAATATACAATGAATTTTATCGAAAAATATTATTGTTCCGGGGACCAATCCGGGGACAGTGCATTAACCAACTATGCTACAGCAGACAGACAAATTTTCAAACCCATATTTATTACTACTTTCGTTTCTATGGAATCTCAAATACCTTTGTGTAGTCCGATAGGAGACGCCAAAATTAATCTTCCCCGGATTGGATCCAGGTTCGAATCCCGGTAGCGCAACAACAATATTTTTTGATAAAATTGATTTTATATGTATATTTTTCTAATTAATACGTTTATTTAGTATTTTAATATTTGTAATTTGTTTTAAGGAATATATTATCGATAAAATTAATTATTTTGATCCCGATAATTACCTGAGATAATGACAACATAAGCTATTTCGTCTTCCAGTTAATTTCTTCAGTACGAATAATTAGTAATTTACCATATCGCTTCGGATACATACATTTTATATGCAAATAAAAATCAAATGAGGGTTAAGCGTATAATTCTTAAGTAGATTCAATCCTTAGTTGATGCGTATTTAATTTGAACTACATTAATTAATTAATTATGTATTTTTATTTACATTGTAGAATGTGTATCTATTATATGAGACCTCCCCCTGCAACAACACTGTGTATCGGTTTTTACAAATATTGAAAGATAGGCAATATTGAATGGTATACAATGTTAGTTATGCCCAAGAACATATACATCGCATATGTATTCTTAACTCAGATCTATCTAAAAACGATATACAGTGTTGTTGCAGGAGTGGTCTTATATACTCAAATATACACTTATATTGAAATTGAGAATTATTTTAATAATTGAATTTGTATAAACAGGTGCATAGCTAGAATGCTTTTGTAAAATTATGAACATTTAATTTAGTACATAGTATATGTTAATATAAATATTTCGAATGTGTCTTGTATCGGTAACATGTCTTGTATCAGGAAATAGGATGCTAGCTGAAAAACAATTATTTAAAAACAAACAAATTACCGTCCAAAAACATAATTATTCATTTTGTTGAATAATACGTCGAAAATTGTACATTTTTCAAATAATGCTATAAACTCTAGCTGAATTTTATTTTATTTATCAAACGTTTGAGACATTTCAAAGAATATTGCCGGCCTGATATATACCTAAGTATAAACTTTTTTTTTTATTTCCATAAATGTCAAATATACAACGAGGAATTTTTCTAAAATATTAAAGATTTTTCCTTTATAGGGGTCCATTGTGATCACGTTTCATTATTGGTCTTCAATATACTAGTAAGGTTTTCTGAACTGCGTATATAATACATTACCTATTAAAATATTTTTCTCTTTAAACTTTAGTAAGGGTGCCACTCATACTATTATAGTACAGATTACAACCAATATGCGATATATGTTACATTTGAATTTGTAAAATTTGGAATATATACTATTAATTAAAAATTGTGACTTGCATGCGACTACAATATAGGGTGTTCAGAGGAAAAATATCAAGATTAAATTGTAATTGCTCATCGACTATCAGGGTGAGGTAAGTGTGAGGTGTATTGTTCGACGCGCGTGATTTGCGTATTTGCCAGACGCAATGAATCACTGGTCGGGAGAGAATCGCGCGTCCGCGGTTGTGCAATATTTAATGTGCGGTGATTCATTGGTTCGTGCGCGTGACACGAGTAATTAGACGGTAATCAGAGGATATAACCCCAAAGGAATCTGGTGATAATCAAAGATTTATCATACTTGGTATTACAGAGAATGTTTTTGGGACATCTATTTATTTGGTGTATAAATATTAATTATTGAACGAACATAATGCACTGTGCCTCCCTCCCCCCCATCCCCTTCCCGCCGGAAGAATGTCAGGACAGGAAGGAGTTTGGCACTCGCCACAATCCGGATTCTGTTGGCATCTCCAAAGATGTGGATGGTATATTTTAACAATTTCGTCAAAGGACCCGACACGGTATAGACGCAAAGTCTTGAATTAGTATTATACCGTACCGTACATGTATAACTGCACTGGTTCGTGTTCGCCAATCGACTGGTCGGCGGCGAGGCCGGGAAGGGACGGAAACATAAAGTTTGCAAAGGAACTTAATAGTATTTATATTAATTTTAAGAAATAACCAAGTTTGTATTAATCATCTTGACGTCGGCTGATTTTGACACCTTGAGTCTTTAGGTAGGACGTATTCTCATTATAAGTTTTTGTACGAAGCACGTTCCTGAACTTAGTAAATAAACGGTGAGCCAAAACTCACATTACCATTTAAAAATTAAATAATTTAATGTGTGTAAATATTGTTTAACTAATTTTTTATGCAACATTCGAATGGATGAATGAGAAGAAGAGAATATGACGTAAGACCAAAAATAGAGAACGTCCGCGGGAGACTTGGCACAACCAGGTAAACCAGACACTGCAAGACGATCATGTTAGAAGCCTCAATAATCAACGAACATTAAGGTGAATGAGGCGAGAATTGATTATGGACAGAAGAGTGTGGCGTTTTATCTTCTCTGCCTACCTTCGCAGATATTTGCATGATGGTAAGTTAGTTAGCAATATTCTACATAGCGTAGCTTATAATGTCAATCGTGGCAAAACTAAAGTACACAATGGAGTCCTGGTACCGACACGATGGTGCCGTGTATAAAAGTGAGGCTTGGAGCTGACAGAAGAGGAACGAAAGTAGACTGAATGCAATGGAAATGAGATCGCTTTTTTATTTTTATTTTTAGAGAAACAAACAGTGTAACAATAATAACTGATAATAACATAACATGTAAAAATAACACCAGTGAAGATTCTTCTGAATTAAATAACTAGTACATAATAAATTAAAAAATAGTATACTCAAACAAACTGATAAACAAAAATAAACATAGTAAACTAAAAAATAGTATAAATTTAAAAAAAAACTAAAAAAAGAATGTGTGGCAGATCTATTTATGACAGAATAAAGAATGAAGAAATGAGGAAAGAATGTAAAGCTGATGTTAGTATAATGAGTAAGATTGAGAAAGATAGCTGGTCTGGTCATATGGAACGGATGATTGAAGAGAGAACGGTAAGAAAGATATATGACGCAAGTGTTGATGGCACCATAAATAGAGGACTTCCGCGTACGACTTGGCACGACCAGGTAAACTAGATACTGGAGGATGGTTCTGTTAGAAGCCTCAACATAAATGAGAAGATGTATGAATGTGTGTCAGGACAGATTATTGTCACGTTCTATCCTCTCTGCCTACCCCCGTGGAGAAACGTCATGATGGTAAGAAACGTCATGATATTTAACAAAAAGTGTTTTTTATTATTATTTATATAATATGTTACCTCAATGTAATTTTTATAATATTGAAGAAGTATTTATCGAGTTAGGTAAAGTTACTTATTTTTTGCAATATATTCTGTGACGTTTTACAGATTTATATCCAAAAAGTCACTTAAGGTATTGAATTTATTTTCCTTTTTAATGACCCGTCACCACGATTGCGAATTTTAAGAGATGCTCGATTTGAGACAATTTCTAAGTTACGGCCATGAGATTCTTTGGGGACAGGACTTAGGTTTCCTAATTCCCGTATATACACTATATTTAAGAGATTCGCCATCTTGCGTTTTACTTTTCATGCATGTCAAACGTCAATGAGTGATTGTTAATCTTCCTTTTTGCCTTTCCCAAACCATGCAGTAACACAGATTTACCGCCCCAATATTTTGGTAAATACACGACACATAAAATTCATATTTTATTTAATAATAAGAAAAATATTTACGCTTAGAAATAAATAGTGAAAAACCAATTATGTAAAGCGAATCGTAGGAAAAAAAATATTTTTCAATTCAATCCATTGTAAAATTACTACGTTGGCAAAACAAACATACAAATGTAATTATGTCTTTTTTAATTAATTAAATTATGAGAGATAAGAAGGGAGATTGTATAGAACATAATGAGTGCTCCGAATTATGATATTATATTAATCATTTTTCCACATTTAATACGTAATATTTAGAGTAAATTAACAATTTTAAAGCCATATATTAAGCTGATCATTTTTTTCACATTTCTCTTACGGTAACACAAGTTGACAACATGGCTGCATACGGGTATTTTAAATAAACGCCATATATTAACGTTAATGTTTAACGACTTGTGCTAACTTTCAGAATAAATAACCTTAAGGATTAATAGTGGTTTTAGGTGACATTTGTGTGCACGTGTTAAATCTTGCTATCAGGTAAAACGTAATGTACACTAGTTTTTACCAACATAAGTTGATCTCTGAAATAATTTCCTGATCAAAATCTCAACAAGTATACATGGCATTGAGATATATCTCCGAGGTAAATCTCTGAGATTATCTCTTAGATATAAAATATAGATTCCAGAACGATTTCCTCAGGTTGAATTATATACTAAAGTTAAAAATTTACACTGTGAAAGGGTTATGAAGGGGGGGGAGGGGTAAACCAAAATCGCAGTAATAATCAGATAAAATTTGTGAACAATCCTCTATTGAATATTTTCCCACTTAACCATTCTTCCCCTTCTAATGACCATGTAATTCTCTAATTAACTTCTACTCCTCTCTCCTAATGTCAATTTTTAATTAATTAATTATAGAAAATGTAAAATGTACAATTTAAAAATAAAAGTCTCACATTATATTCACTTATTATTGTTACGACGGGAAATAATATCATCCCTTAATGTTGTCACAAGTGGAAATGTCTTCGCCAATAAATCTTAAAACGGCAAAAAGTTGCCAAAAGACAAATCACTGCCGTTAAACAAGCACAGTTTAGTCAATAACCTGCTGAATCTTGGCAAAATACCAGAACCGTAGAATCAACAGGCTTACAGGCCACTTATACCAGAGAAGTGTTTTATTCTGGAAGTTAGCCAAATACTTCTGTACAGAAAATGATAAATCTTTTCGGGTTTGCATTATTTGCTCTCCGCGAGCTTAATGTCATTATAAACATGATAAATGACCATTTAATCCACTAAACTAGACTAGTTAAGTGACGCCGTAAAACTTATCTCACTATTTGGAACAAAAAACGGCTAATTGGGACATTGTGGTCGAATTATTAAGGGACGAAATTAACAAAGAGAAAATATTTGACCGCTTTTAAAGTTTTTCTCTCAATAAAAATTCTACCTTAATTATTATTATGAAGTTGCAATTTTTTCAGAACACAGTTCTGTGGTATTTAAATACAAGTTAAATGTATTAATTAGAAAGATATAAAAGGTGATTAAATTTAGAATAATGGATGTATCAATTTTAACTAATATATAACTTATATTACATTTAATAATAATGCCTTTATAGGTAAAAATCCAGTAATTGTGTGTTCTTTAACATAGTCAAATATTATTATAATATAATGGTCAAAATAAGAAAAATACTGTGTTAAAAACATATTACAGATAAGGAATATTGCTTTAAAAAAATCAGATTCTCATTGGGTTGACATATAATATTTGCTATTTTCAAGGAAAAATTAGTTATCAAATTTGGTCCATAGATGGCTATGGTGTACTGGTACTCGAAGCAAGGCAATGTAATAAGATGTATACAACTTTCAAAAAATTTATAAATATGGAGATTGAGGGGTGAGAATTAGTGAATATATATATATATACATAAAGTGATCACTTAAGCCACTCGAAGACAGGTCGTAAGCCCTGTAATTACCCCTCATATTTTCTATATACCATTTCCATTAAAAATATAATAAAAATAGCTTCGTCTCTATGAGATATCTAATATTTATATACAACAACTTTCACATCAGCTTGCGGATACGATAACTCCCTTAGTTCTCATCAGATTTAGATCAATATATATTTTTTAAATAGGCTTGGCAAATATCTTGGCTCTGTTTGTTACCCAGTCTAATATGATATCTTGTTTATGCAGCTTATATAAAAAGTAAATTTGATTTTTACTGTTTCGCGATTTATTAAAACTATTTTCACTGTAAACGGTCAATATATTTTCTGAAATTAAGAAAATTTAAAGTAATTAGGGATGATTATTCAAAGATAACAGCGAAAAAGGGTTTGACTTAATATGGAGGGACTACCCTAATAAAAGGACGTCTATATAAATGTTTCCTTTAAAGTATATAGATCAGGTGTTTTGCATAATATCCAGAAATTCCACAACATTTTTTAATCAGTTTAATATTTAGGAGAACACATTCTTATTGTGAAGTTGTAATTATTCAGAACATAGGTCTGTGATATTTTAAATATGAATTAAATAAATTAATTAGAAAGATATACATATAAAATCAATTTAATCGAAAAATATTATTGTTGCGCCACCGGGATTCGAACCTGGATCTCTTTCCTAACCGGGGAAGGTGCTTTATCCAACTTAGCTACAGCGACTTGAATTTTGATAATTCTGGCTGATGAATTAATAATTTTTAAGAAGATCACATTTTTGTAGTGAAGTTGCATTTTCAAAGTATAGGTTTGAGATATTTTAATACAAATTAAATTCAAAAAAACTATGAAGACTAGGAATTCTACATATTGACATGCGTGTGCTAAAAGATGTGCCTATGTGTGATTAGTCAATATTAAGGGATATTTGTATACAAATGAGCTGGACAAATTCTTATATATTTTAAAAATAGAAAATTTATACATTTCATTGTATTTACAGGGTGAATATTATGGACCAAGCCGATGTCATTCACGATCAGTCCGATTTCGTGTGTGAGGTGGCACCATACTGTTGAAACCGCACGTGTTATAGGCCCAATCAACACAATTCGGCCACCAAGGAGTTTTTACAGCATTACCTCTTGCATACTGGGCCCAATGATTTCGCCCACCCACGTGGCGCACCATACAGTAACTCTGAGTGGGAGTAAATATTGTCGGTGTATCAATTGAGGATTTTCAGTGCCCCAAAAACGGCTGTGTTGTTTATAAATGAAAAATGTGTGACTTGAAAAATGACAAATAATGTATCAATTAGAAAGATATACAGTAGCAAAAATATTTTGTTGCCACCGGGATTCGAGCACATTATGTCAGCATAGTAAATTGACTACAAATTTTCGAACCTACATGCTTCACTAGCAATCCACTTCATATTTAGGGACATTCTCAAATTGTTTTGAGTTAAACCCGATAAGAGACGCCAGACTGAAATTATTTTATCTGTATACCGTTCTAATTGATAAATTTAATTTGTATTAAAAATATCGCAGAAGTATGTTTTGAAAAACTGCTACGTCACAATAATAATGTGTTCTCCTTAAAACTGACAGATACTTTATTAGCTATGAATTCTTTATTTGAACTGTACAATTGTGTATAGAATATAACATTTGTCCAATGTCCATCTCTTACTGTCACACAAATTTGAGCTCTTTTCATTGCAATGTTCATCATATTTACTGTGTTTCAGATATTCTGCAGTAGGTGTTTGAAATTAATTGGCATAAACACGTACCTTGGTGCCCACCAATTTTGAAATTAATTGATCGGAAAAAACTTATAACAACATGTTTTAAAGCCAATCTTCCACGTCGACACTGGTAAACTCTCAACCAATGACTGTCAAAAAGAGCGTAAAACCAAAATACGCTGGAATTTAACTCCTCTTTGTGGTCTCCCTACTGTGACTTACACATTTACATATTCTGATAGAAAATATAAATTACGATTATTTAATGAGTCTTTTTCATTTGAAAAAAATTGCCTGGAGAAGGGATATGAGCGATTGCATGCTGGACTGCCCTGAGTAGATAAAAATTGTTTCGTATACAGTACCAACTCAAACGAGACAACATGAAGTGTTCTTTGTAGGTACACAGAAATAATTCTGTTGTTAACTCGCCAATATCGCGGATGCATCGGTTTGGTAACAAGTTGAGTTTCGTTGACATTTATCGTTGCGGGAGCATACTTGAGCTGAAGAAATATTTGTATGTAAATTATACACAGTTTTTAGTTTTTATTTTTTACGCTATATTTAAATTGTTACATTTGAACTGTTATATTAGAATTGTTATATTGAAATGTCAATTAAAATGTACTGTTATATTTTAAATTAAATAAAAATGCATTCATAAGTAAAAGCCCACAAGGAGTGTTGAAGGAAGTAAATAAATAAAAAATGGTGGAACAAATAAGTCATATACATGTAAGTTGGCCACCCTGTATTATTTATCAAACAGATATGTACATAGCGTCATTGCAATAACCTTTTGATATGACATCCACACCGATTCATTTACATTAACCCATACACGTACAACAGCTTAATCAATATTTCTACTCCACACCTTACCCCTTACCCCTTTGAGTTAAACACCTTAAGTTTTTAGACGCCAAGATAAACATATATTATTAATTACAAATATATGAGTTCTATCTCTCTTTTGCTAATTCTTCAGTAATCTGGGAAGATTTGTGCTTACACTAAAACCGGAGTGTCCTTTTCATTAAACATGTACGTACTTCGTAATGATATGTGAAAAGAATCAAGATTAAACTGTAATTACTCGTATATCATCAGGGTGAGGTAAGTGGAAGGGGTATTGTTCGACTCGCGTGATTTGATGATTTGTCAGTCGCAATGAGTCACTGGTCGGGAGTGCACCGTGCGTTCGCGATTGAGCAATATTTAAAGTGCGGAGATTCATTGGTTTGTGAGCGTCCCGCTTTTTGTACTCACTTTAATATTCGACTAGTAAGTGATGGGCCGAGCATGCAACCTATCTGGTATTGTGTTCAAAAGTTCAGATAAGAAGGGACAGTGGTTAATCAAACTCCTCCGGGATCATCAACGTCAGCACCGATAAGTTCGACGTGAAATTATGCGCAATCCGCGTGAATCGATAAGGAAGATTGCAGCCTGTACTGGAATAAAAAAATCAACAGTGCACGTTATTTTGAAAAAGAAACTACAGTTTCACCCATAAAGACTGCAAATCGTACAGTTTCTCAACGAAAATGACTATTATTTACGTGAAACCTTAGCGAAAACGATGTTGGAATGTTTTGGAACAACACGAATGCTTAGAAACATATTGCTTAATGGCGAAGCACATTTTCATATCGATTGCTATGTTAATAAACAGAATATGAGATACTGGTGCCCCCATAATGCAAGAGAACACCACCAAAAACATTTGCATTGTCCAAAAACGACAGCGAGAGACAGTCACTGCTGACGTGTATTGCCGAATGATCGACGAGTTTTGGTACCTAAACTATAATTAATATTGTTATTATTATTATTAATATAATTTCAGCAAAACGGGGCGGCTACTCCACACATAACTCTAGTTTCAATGGAGAAGCTGAGGGGAATTTTTCCCAATAAATTAATCAGCGACTACGGAGACATACCCTGGGCACCGTGCAACTTTTTTTTGTGGGGATACCTTAAGTCGATAGTTTACAGTAACAATCTTTGAATAATTCAGGTCTTACAAGAAAATATCTGCCATGAAGTTGCTGCCATTAAACCGAGGCTTTGCTCTCGCGTGTTCGCAAATTTAAGAGTCCGATTGCAAGAGTGTCTTGAGAGAAATGGACGGCATTTAGACGATATTATTCATACAACGTAAAATCCATTTTGTATAAATAAAATATGAGAATAACATTGTAGTTTTTTTTATTTATTTAATATTAAACTTAAAAATTTTCCGCTGGACACCCTTTATATTATGACCCAGATACGAGAACTCAACAAAAATTCCTGGGAATCTGAATTTTTTTCTGTAGTTCAGGCAAACATTGGAAACTCGAGAGAGACAATTAAACAAAACAGTTTCGAGTATCCAAGCCAAAGTGTTCTAGAATCTTTGAAATTCTTGAAATGAATTCGAGTAATAAATAATTGACTGTGGTCTGCTGCCCAACATTTTGCTTACAATTAAATAATTGTCAAAGGACAACTAGCAAAGTGTTTTTAAATAGCACCTCGTATCTATGGAACGAATGCGAGTGCTGAGTTCATGATAGAGATAAATGTATTGTGGCCTCTTGCTTCCGAATCGTTGAACTGTAACCATCTTATATTGCCTTGTACTATATTATATCGAAGCATCTGGAATAAATACTTTTGTTACCACGAACGAATATTATTCTAAATATGAATTAAATATATTAATTATAAAGATATACATATAAAATCAATTTTATCGAAAAATATTGTTGTTGCGCTACCGGGATTCGAATCTGGATCTCTTCCCTAACCGGGGGAGGTGCTTTATCCAACTAAGCTACAGCGGCATCATTTTTAGCGACAATTTTTTGACCCTATATGTTACCTTTTTTGAAATTAATACATTTAATCGTTCCATCATTTGACATCATATTTTATATGTATATCTTTATAATTAATATATTTAATTCATATTTAAAATATCACAGACCTATGTTCTGAATAATTACAACTTCACAATAAGAATGTGTTCTCCTAAAAAAAAAAAATTATATAATCCCGCACACAACGAGTCAACATCGTAATCAGTGCGAGTTAAAGATATAACATTAACACTTACTGCACAGTGGGTCAAAATAAAATACGTCCGGCGGTGGTGGGTCATTTTAGACCCACCTCAAGTTTTCGGTTTTACAACCATTTTTTGAGAGATTTTTTATAGATATTTCATTTTTGCACTATCTGCTGGTGTGTAACAGTGGTCATAAACAATAAAAATGTATTATTTATTTTTTAAATATTAGTATTTTTTACACGTAAACCGGATGAAAATAATTAATATATAATATATTTTAAAAATTAGATCCTTTTTAATGAAACGCAATCTACAATATTATAGACAGAAGCAAATGTAATTGACATAATTTTAAAAAATATGTATAACAATAGACAACTTATGCTCAAAATATATATAATATTGATTGTGTTCTGTGAATTCCGGTCAATAAATTGTCAGAATATAATTGTCAAAAATATAAATAACAATTGCCTCATGGTCGACCCGCTTCTAAACTGTGTCGGAATCCGACCAGGTAGTGTCTCATAAAACTTACAGGTAGGTGTATAATTATATTACTGGCGTTGTCTAGGAGCTGCCAGATGAAAATGAGTCAAAACAAATACATGGACGCATACCTGGTATCTTTTGTCTATCCGCTCAAAATATTGACAATATATGTTTCAGCGTAAGCGCTGAGATTCAATCCCGTAAAAGCGACTATCTTATGACAGTTTTTGAACGTTTTTTCACATATTTATTAATAACTCATTTGAATCTCGCCCGATAACATTCATTTGCATCTCAAATTATATTAATGAAAGATTAGTTAGAAGGAAAACAGCATTAAACGAATATTTGTAGCGTAATTCATATTTTTACAAACATTCAGGTCAGATCTGACCCACCACCGCAGAGGATGTGTTAAAATCATAACATCTTTCGTCAACGCTCGTATGCGAGAGAAAGGTACCTTGGGAAATAAAAATGTATAATATTCGCTGTTTTTTTAGGATTGTTTGTAAATAAAAGAATAAAGAAAAGTTTTTGGATTCTTCTTTGAATTATTGATGTGTGTAAATATCTCAGCTCGATCCCCCCGCCCCTAAAAATATGTGACAAAAAAGTGACCAAACAAATACACCCCTATGATGATTTTATTCAGGTCCCATAAACGCCAAACTTCCGTTTTGATATTATTTAGAATTTCACATTATTCGAATATTAAAATATGTCATTTCACGTCCCGCAAGATAAGTAAAAAAAATATTTGTGAATTTAATGATTATGTAAAAAAAATTATAAATAAAATATCATTCACAATGTACAATGTGAAGCAAACGGATTCTAAAAAAATTAAATTTTAAAATCTCAAAAATAAATGTATGGGTTGATTGATCTAGATAAATCAGAACGTTTATAACCGGATTTATCAATGTACACGAAACAATTAAATGATTACAAGCAGAGCAGTTTCCTGGAGATGTTATCTGGAAGGTGGCAGTGAGAAGAGCGTCGATCGGAAGCCGCCCTTCCGGACGGCTGCTGGTCGCGCGGTTATTGTGGCATTTGTACCGGATGTGTTTTACGACTATTAGGAGCACTTGTTTTACGCACCGGTAAATACGAGGTGCGTTCAAGGATCGTCGGCAGTGATGATAACTGTGGAGGCGATAGACCTCCACAAACTTAACAATATTTAATTTCTTCCTTACTTGAGCTGTAAACGTATTAATTGCACCTAATCCATATATTATGTACCTATTATAGAAATTAGAATTAATTAAACAGATAGTTTTGTTAGAAAGCTCTACAATCAAACAAAATATACTTATGTATATGAGGCTGTGACGTTTTATCATCATTGCCTTCATCCACAGAGAAATGGCGTGATAGTACGTTAGTTAAATTATTTCTTTATGACACATGATTGAAGATTGAGATCTTCATGGAGTCTCTTGATGAATTCCCTTCCATTTCTCTCGGTACCTTCGTTGTTCTACAAGAGTAGCACCTGGTCTTTAATTGGTCTGTCTAGCGAGTGGGGGACCTATCCATCGTTATGGATCCTCCACGTTTCCGATCACCACAAACCCTTTAGGTTTTCAATTCTTGAAATCTGAGGAATATAGTTGCAAACGTATCAAAAATTTCAAACTGACGTCAGTAATGTTCCATGATGCACGAAACATATTTGATGTTGAGAATGCGACATCTTGCCCAACATAAAAATAACTATCAATCGAAGTTATTTCATGAAGAAAGAAACAAAATATTATAAATCCTGAAAAATATAATTCAGAAATTACATACGTAAAGTTATTATATAAAAAAAGAATAGACACCGATGAGTCAAAAATATAGTCTTAAACATATTATATTCTTTAAATGATAGTTATAATTTTATAGTTACCCATAGACATGGCCGTGTAAAGACTCATCTATCAACCATTTAGGGCCCAAACCATAGCGACCAATCAGCAGATGCAATAAAACAATATGCACCAGAGACGGATACTGCCCAAGCAACTAGCGATCACTCTTCCGCAGTCCGTCCTCGCATAGACATCTCCATTCAACAACATCTCGAGCGAGCCACTTCATCGCGAATTTAATTATTCACATCGATAAATGAAATCTTGTATGTGCTCATTTATTTCTACACCCTGATCTAGTTACAACAGATACCCTACACTGCGACATACAAAAAACACGCGTGAGACTAGATGTTAGGAGTTTCTGTCTCACAGCAAAAAAACCTTCAGACACAATCACGAGCCAATAATATTTAAATAACTTCAACATACACACAGTCTAACTCCTACAATTTATTATTACATATACCTGAAATCATAGATTCAGCTCACTAGTTCTCGTCAGTCATGCGTTTGTCTGCTGTCACGGCGAGTAACGTGTGTCGAAAGTGACCGCGCAGAGTCTAACATTGGCCGCGAAGCGCCAAGCATTTGGTGACTGAGTGGAATTATAATGAAGTTATTAAAACATGTTTGTCTATCGATAAGGCACTTGATTAGTGACCAAGTGATTGGGGTTTGAGCTTCGTCTCGGCCAGGAAGTTATTTTTAATTTTCATGGCATAAATAATAAGATTAATTGTAAAAATAGTATGAAATAATTACATTTTATGTACGCATGATTTTTTTGTTTGCTTGTTATCTTATACATGTACGGGGTTTTGTAACTTAATACGGCAGAGCTATTATTAAGCAAACGTTTCTCTTGGACGAAATATAAATATTTTCCTATCAGAGTAACGGGATGGTTGCTAGATACTCTATTACAATGTCAACGGAGAGTCCATAATCTTGTCATACAAAGGATGTTTTTTTAAAGGTTTGCTTTTAGAATTGGCAACACTTTTTCTAGCAACAGCCAATTTGACAGCTGATTTGTGCTGTTTGGTTTGCCATTTCATCATGAATAGACTTAAGCTAGAACGACTCCTGCAAATTTTGCAAATTTATTTCGTAAATCGTGGTTCAGTTCGCGAAACTTACCGTGCGCTACGTCCATTTTACGGTCGACATAATCGTCCATCCGAGCAAGTAATTCGAATAACCATGGATCGTTTTCACACCATGCATACTCTAATTGATAATATGCATCGCAGAGACGTCGAAAAATACGCATCGAAAAAGCTATTGCTGCAGTGGAGTGTAGTATTAAGAAGGACCCGAATAAGTCGATTCGCTATCATGTACAGCAAAAGATCCATGATTCCTGACTTTTGCGTTCCCCAATTGAATGGCATTAATGTGAAAGAGCTGTGATTTCAACAAGATGGCGCAACATGCCACACAGCGCACGCCACAATCAATATATTGAAGGAAACATTTGATGAGCGCATAATTTCGCGTAATGAACCTGTAAATTGGCTTCCAAGATCGTGTGATTACTTTCTGTGGAGATATGTAAAGTCGCTAGGCTACGCTGATAAATCAGAGATAATAGACGACTTGGTTTATTGCCAGCTGCTCCAAAAAGTGGTCGAAAATTGGACTTCCAGATTGCGCTTTATTCGATTATATGCGCGAAATCATATTTAAATACTAATGGCATAAAATTATCTTTCTAATAAAGCTAATGATACAATAGCAATTACCACGATTTATATGTGTGTTTTTTTATTTTAAGGTTTTATACCTCTAAAAAAACACTCTTTACAAGCACGATGATGTTTGAAAACCTAATACATACACCATATTATAACTAAATCAATCGTGTATTGTGTAATACATTATGGACTATTTTGAGACGGCCATCAAATACAAATCAAGTACTCTCATTAAATATAAACCTATATAACGAACTACTAGGGTAGCCGAGGTATATAATGATGGCTTCATTTGCAGAAGTATATTAGAATATAAATACGAAATCTTGCATCCTCCATTGTTAGTGTATTTTCTCTAGAAATCCGCTAGAATACTCCAAAAAAATTTAATGAATATTCAATTAATATTATTTTACAATCTTTCCACATTGTTCAATATATAATATGTTACTGATTAAGATCATAAGTTTTTTTTTTTTACCGGTCCATATTAATTAATTTCTTTAAGTTCACAATATTCTTCATGTTTATGCTTTAACATCATTCTGACGATAATCATATAAATTTAAGATAGATCTAGGTGTACATATGTATATAGCATGAATATATTTATAATTTTCTCTATCCATCGTAGATGGTATAAAATAATTGAGGAGAATAATGTACATATGTAGGAAAACTTAGAACAGATTTATTAAATTCTTTTAAAATAAAAAACAACATTAAATAATAAATCCGAATATTATTATTATTATTCTAAATCACCCCCAAGAAGAAAAAAGCGGAATCTACAAGTTGTGTTGCAAAGATTGTGATGCATTTGCATTAAAAGATTAGATAAACATACAAAAGCAATAAAAAATGTATCTAAATTCTGAAATGGCTGATCGTACCAGGATGGTGAGCCATTCATTTGACAATAATAGTAAAGAAATTTTACATTGTTACGCGAAAGTTTGACATCTTAGAGATTCAGAATTTTTAAATAGAAAGAATAATAATAATAAAATAAAAAACATCAAAATATCGTCCATTACATCCCCTCTATTATCTATTTAAACTCCACCCCCACCTCTATTACCTCAAGACACACGTTTAATGACTATCTGGCAATACTTTTAATTTTAGTTGAATTGTATTTTTGATATCGGAAAGAAGTTCCCGAAAACGTTATAACATTAATATTATAAAATATAGTGGAATAAAACAAAGTGTTTCAACTCAATTTACCAAATATTCATGTAATTCTACATCGTTGCCCAAAAAACAGTTAATTAACCTTTACCATACCATGATATAAAACATTCGAACGCAGCAATGCTGTTAACTCGTGTTACTGTAAATAACTGTTAGAAAAAATGTTTTTATTAGCTTAAATGGCTTTAATGGCACGAATTTACTATACATATTGAGCATTCAATTTTGAAAAAATGATTAATAACATAATATAGAGCATTCGTTAAGTCCTGCACTATGTGTCCTTCCTTTGTATCTCTCTTCATTTAGATATGGAGAATGAGACAATTACATTTGTATGTTTGTTGTTTTTTTCACTGTAAAAATATTGTGTGATCTCTGTCTTTCATATTACTAATTGTATTTATTACCAACGCATTAATTTGACAACGGATTGAATGGAAAATATAATTGTTTTTGTACGATTCCCTTTTCATAATTGTTTTTTTACTAGTCATTCCTAAGCGCTAATATTTTCTTTAGGATTATCTAAAATATGAATTTTTTGTTGCACGTATTTGTCGAAATATTATAGGTTTAATTATGATGGTAGACCTGTGTTACTGCATGGTTTGGGAAGGGTTAAAATAACGTGTAATTTATCCAAAAAAAATCACGTGAGGACGACAATTTCAATATTTTTAATTTCACTTCATTATTGACGAGTATGATATTATTTTTACAGTGAATTAACTGCAGCTGTGAGTATATTTATGTGAACCTTTTCAATTCAATTCGACTTGCATATTTTTTTGATAAAATACGTGAATGCTCTTGAGAATCTGACATGCACGTATTTCATTTTGTATTTCAATGCGCGCCACTCGTGGGCATCAAAGGAGTGGAAATACGTGGCTGGCGAGGTTGGGTAGGAACCAGGATGAGATCATGAGAAACAAATCTCCCGGGACTTGTTTACTCATTACTGCGGTAGATGGTGCTCGCTGATGATTTATCCTAAACCCTCGTAATACCACGTATAGATTACGCTCGGGTGAGCCTTCAGACCGTCATAAAAGAAGCCTTTATATTTTATGTTTCATTCAGCTACCTTGCTCACAAAATAAAAGTGTTATCTAATCCAAACAAAATAAATAAATACAAATTTAAATTACAAAAATAGTTTACTATTTACGAGGTAAGTTTGTAGAACACCGTGATCAAATATGTGAAAATAAAACATTTGTTTTTTTTATTCTACTCGTTTAATTTACTTGAGACGTGTTTCGCCTTGTAAGGGCATCTAATAATTTAACTCAATGACTTGTATTTATAACTACAATGGGGAACAGCTATACAATTATATTTCCATGAGATGAAAAGGAACAACATTATTTATTGGATTTCTGAAGATTTCCATACATTTTTAATGCTTCTAATTATTCAAAGCAAGCATTCAGTTTCAACACTAACGATATGTTATAATCAAAATTAAATGAGTGGAATCAAAAAACAAGTGTTTTAATTTCACGCATGTGACAAAAATAGTTTTCTAAAATTGTCAAAAGAAATACTCGGGCGCACCTGTAACAACTAAAAGAACTTCCACAATAATTAACTCATTTATATATTTTTATATAGATTATTTAACTTTGTTTTTAACCACCTAATTAGTTATTTTAATATAAACAACAGGTTTCAAAAAATACTATTAAATTTGTCAGGAAGTCAATTTAACTAACTAACTTAATTTATTACAACGATAAAAATGCAGAAGTTGACTTAACGATACAAAATTATTAGAAAAATTTAATACGAATTTTTTTAAGTTAAATTTTGTTGTTTATTTTTATGTTTTGGTTAATTTTACATGCTTTATTTATTTCTAATAAATCTAAAATATTCAAAATTTAAATTAAATGTGTCAATTAGAAAGATATACATATAATGCATTAACACTTTTCACATTTATTCTTACCCTTTTCAAATTGATACATGTATCGTTCCATTATTTGAAAGCTATCTTCTTTATTTTTACAGAATCTCAAATACCTTTGAGTAATCCGATAAGCGACGCCAGAATTAATAATTATTTTTTATTAAATTTTGGACACATTAATACAACTTATATAGTATTAAGGTGAACACATTCTTATTGTGAAGTTGTAATTATTCAGAAAATAGGTCTGTGATAACTTAAACACAAATTAAATGTTTTAATTAGAAATATATTTATATAAAATCATTTTTTATTGATAAATATTATATAAACCGATAGTAACAATAATGCTTTTGGATAATATTGATTTTACGTGTATATATTTCTAATTAATACATTTAATTTGTATTTAATTTCTTATTTATTTACTGATTACAATGTTACGTGTAGAACTTTAAGGGTAGGTAGAAATTCCACTCTCTTATCCTCATGCGCAACCCTCCGATCATCCATATTTATACTTCTTCTCGTGCGTCATTGTCTATTATAAAAGCTTCTAAAGGTATCATCTTTCAGTACCTGTTTTTTCTGATTGTGCCAGGCCAATATACGTGAACAAACCATATAATTTATTAAACCTGTTCACTATGCCAAGTGAACCCAGAAAATTATTGACCGTTAAAAGTACATCATATAAGTTGTTTAATTTTTCAATAATCAACAATTAAGTACCTACATAATCTATAATTACACAGTAGCAAAAATGCTAAAAAAAATTCCTCACCATATATAAATATTATATAATTTTTCCCGTACTCTATCGAATATAATTTTACACTGAATATTTATTAAATAGTGTATTAAATGTGTAAATGCCATAACTATACATATTAGTACTTGAAATTAAAAGATTAATCCTTGCCATGTATAGTTTCAGAGTTTAACCACATTTTAAAACATTTTTTTTATAAAAACCGCTTTAAATTCATAAATACTCATCCTATTCATCAACTGACAATGGACTGTCAAATCAAATTTATATTGTCTTCACTAGCGACGATTATATATTTAATCAGGACATACGTTGGTTAAAAAAAAACTATTTACAAAAACAAAATAATGCGACATATGTTATTATTATGATATTATTATTATATTATAATTACTAAAATGAATAAAGTTGTATCAATGTGTCCAAAATTTAATAAAAATGAATTGATAATTCTGGCGTCTGCTATCAGTTTACTCAAAGGTATTTGAGATTCTGTAAAAATAAGGTAGATGGCTCTTTCAAATAATGGAACGATTAAATGTATTAATATCAAAAAGGTAACATACGGGTTCGAAAATTGTCGCTAAAAATATTGTCGCTGTAGCATAGTTGGATAATGCACCTTCCCCGGTTAGGAAAGAGATCCAGGTTCGAATCCCGGTGGCGCAACAACAATATTTTTCGATAAATTTGATTTTATATGTATATCTTTCTAATTAATATATTTAATTCATATTTACTATTAAAATTTTTTTATACAATATCACGCTATTGGGGTGTGTGTCTGTTTTTAGATATTCGAGATTTTTCAGAGTGTTCAAGACAAATTTGAGTGTTTATTATATGAATAATTCAGATATGCTACTTTTACTACGTATATTTTAATTAAAATACTACACTAAGAAGCGGTCGGCTGTTTCGCAGCTGAACATTCTGAAATTGGCGGTTTTGAGTGTGTATTGTTGTACAAGTATATTGGCGGTTATGCAACTGAATAAAGTAATACAATACCGGATCTGTTTCATAATTTACGAGAGTACTATATCGGTTTTACGCTCTATGTATTTAAAGTTAGTAGAAAATTTACCGTACGGTGCTGTATGGTAATGATGGGAAAAAATAATATTCGATGTGTGTTTTTAATACATTATTAATGATAATAATATACTTTTTATCAAATTGTAATCTAAGATGAAAATAAGACATTTTTACGGTAGAACAATGCTATGGTTGACAGCGTTGTTGAATAAGATGAAATTAAAAACAGATATTATATGAATGTTGCATTTATTTTAAAAGAACAAAAAATACATATTGCTCGCTTGGTAGATTTTTATAAAACAAAAAATGTAAGAACAATATCAAAATTAAACAAAACTTTTGCACAAAGATTCCACTTGTTTCTAGCACCAAAAATAAACAACAATCTAAATGCAAACGTGTGAAAAATTGCAACCATACTTTTCACCATATTTTTCACGAAAAGTGCAGTTCTGGCTCCACGAAATGGGGAGAAATTACGCCCAAGAACTTTTAAAGGTCCAAACTTTAAATTAAAATTGCTACAACAGTATATTAACTGACTTAATTGCATCCTGTTTTACTCTTTATATATCTTTTTTATATGCTATCTAATTGTATTTTGTTCTACTCTTTATATATATAATATTTTTTATTATTATTATTATTATTTTTGGACACATAACATTGGACTTACTTTAAGTTTTACGTTTTACTTATATGTAATTTAATTGTATCTTGCTTTACTCTTTACATATACCATATATTATATCTTATACATTGAACAATGCATTTACGTTAAGTTTCACAAAGTATTTACCTGATCTAATGACATCTTGTTTAACTCTTTATATATATATAATTTTGTACATTGATCATTGCACTTTGTTTACTACTATACCGGAAGAACACTGTCTGTCTACAGTAAAATACTACAGGGTACCCAAATATATGTCTCACTAATTATTTATTTATTATTATTAATATGATAATTATTTTCAAAATGATGTTTGACAGAGTTCAATGAATAAAATGTGCTGTGCAGCGTTGTTCTACTTAGAGTTGGAGTTGTAGTACACATCAGTTGGAGTATTTTTTGCAGCAAAGGCTACTCTTGACCAGCATCTTTCATCATTTTTCTCTTGATATCTCCAGTTAGATATGTTATTTTTTATTTTTCTTTGTTTATTTAATTTTCGAACATCACTCGGTGAGAGAACCACGTCTGACAAGTCCGCCGTATTAGGCACTTTACAGGGTTATTCTACCACAGGGCATAGTTCATCGTGCCGTTACTCCATCAGGTAGTAGAATTTCTAACTACCAACTACACCTAAATGTGCGTAATTTGGCGTACAGCAATGTTGCATACTTACTTGTTGCATCATTGTTCGGGTGTCATCTTCAATTTTATATTTATCTACAAAAGATATATCTCTGTAACCAAAAAATTTAAAATGAAAAAACACTGCCTACTTAATGTGAGTCGTGATCAATATCTGTCTAAAGACCCCGATTCAAGAAATGTAGGGTGTACGCTGGCGTAATTTAAGCAGACGCCTTAAATTAGATTAGTTTGGACAAGTCTGCTACGTCGAATCTTATTACAATTTCGAAGAACTGCTCCATTAAAAAAAAATACAAAAACCTGACCCTTCGATTTCATATGTAACAAGAAGGTTTTTTACCCAATATGGTACTCTGGTACCCACGATATTTCCGTTATTTGACAGTTGTCGCGGAGGGATGTACTTCTATGCTAAAATCCGACTAAAATTGTATTATAATAAATCCCTTGCAGGAGACACATTTTGGAGGAACTGAACATCAAGGACAGACTCTCAACCATTTACCTGAAATGAAGCCTTCAATGGAGTAGTAGAGCATGTCAGAAAATACATTTTGTAGTATGTTAAAAGAAATAAGATAAAAATCCAAATTACCCTACTTTTAAAAATATGCAATACTTTCGGAGATATTGGCGTTCAAATTTTAGCTTGTCGAAAAACACTCGGATTACAGTGTGACGTCACACCTCTCGTCCGTACGAGAGAATATCTCAACATATATATGATATATATGATACACTCAGATATATACAACTTTCAAAAATTTGATAAATGTGGAGATTGAGGGATGAGAATTGGTGAACGTTATATATATATATATACATATAAAGTGATCACTTAAGCCAACCAAAGACAGGTTATAAACCCTGTAATTACAACATATTTCCATATTTTTTCTATTAAATATAATAAAATAGCTTTATCTCTATGATATATCTGATATTTGTTTAATTCATTTTCTCTAAGTCGTTTTTCTCAAAGGTGTATGAGATTCAACGCAATATAAAGTTGATTGCTTTTAAAAATGTAATAATATAAGTTTAAAATTTGTCGAAAATGTCAATTGGTATAGCGAATGGTATGATGATGCGTTTTTTCGGATAGGAAGAGTTCTAGGTTCGATTCCTGAGAGCAACTAAATAGATGCATTATAGTTGATTCATATAATTTTTATTACAAATATATTTAATTTATATATGGAAATAAATCAAACATTGTACTATTTATCAATATTAAGCGACTATTTATCACGAAAATGATTTAGAAAAGTACTTCCAAAGAAAATAAATGTTTTTCTTTCATCAAAAATCTGGGAAAATACTCGTATACCAACATATAGAAATATATCATACAGTATATTTGATCCAATTAAAATATGATATAAACGATCATCACAATGTTTCATATAATACCTTGAGTACTCTATGTCCTGCGCTGGCTGAAATACAGCCAGTTGGTGGAAATACCGATTCCCTACCCGTAGTACGTTTATTTCCAAATGCTGGTGTGTGTATAAATTCTCGGCCGGAGTATTCAGGGGACTGTGAAGGTCCAGGGCATCCCGGAGACTTTTTGTTTATTTTTCTTTTCTGAACGAGAGAGCGGCGACAATGAAAGAAAATTCAAATGAGGGGCTCAAAACTATGCCGGGAAAAGTGTACACTTGCGGAATAATATTTTGTATACAACGGTCCTAAGCATACGAAACACATCGGGCCATACAATTTATCGCCAGGTGGTCGGCAATCGGTCTTTGGCCATCTAAAGTGTTTCTATCTCTATTAAATATTTTTAAGAATGTGAATAATTGGGTATTTGTTAATTATTAATAATAGTTTGTTAAGTTGCTGCGGTCACTTCCATTATTTTGATTATAAATTACTAACTAACTAACTAAGCTGAGAGGATAGAGCGCCGCACTCTTCTGTCCTAACACACAGTTCTCGCCTCATCCACATTCATACATTTTCTCATACAAGCTCGCCGATTGTTGAGGCTTCTAACGGGACTATACTTCAGTATCTGCTTTACCTAGTCATGCCAAGTCTTTTGCGGACGTCCTCTATTTCTGGTGCCATCAACATTTGCATCATATATTTTCCTTATCATTTTCTCCTCACTCATCCTTTCCATATGACCAAATCATCTTCATCATCTTGATGATCCTTTCTTAATCTCATATAATTATAATTATTAATTACGGGGCGCGTTTTTTACGTAAATACCGTTGCGATGTTGCACATGCGCAATGGCTTCCTTCTTCTTGAAATGTTCAAGATAATAGATCAGCCCGCTGACTGTGAGATGCGTTCCGTGATTCGTTTCTTGAATGCACGAAACATGAAACCAGCTGATATTCATCGCCAAATGTGTCCTGTTTTATTCTGATTTGGCGCCAAGTGATTTCCATATTTTCCTTCATCTGCAGCGGTTCCTTGGTGGTAAGCATTTTGATGACGATGATGAAGTCAAAGACGGAGTACAGACAGCGGCGACGTTGTTCTATGATGAAAATATATAAAAATTTGACAAGTGCCTTAATGGTGGCGACTGTGTTGAAAGGTAGTTTAAGGTGTGTAGCATCCGAAAAAAGTAAAAAAAATCCAGTACTTACTTAAAAAAATGCTCCTCGTATGTTTTGAACATTAAATAATTGGTGCTACGGAAACCTTAGCTACAGTTCTAGAGTATAGATCTAGCAAGCTGAAAATTATGTTGCCCCCTTGCTCGCTATATAGATGATATAAAAATATTGCAGAAAGCAGCTGGATGAACTGGACAAAAGATTTAGAGAAATGGCGGTCATTACGACATGTCATGGACGATCAGAACATGGGCGTGGGCTGAAGTATGAAAAATAAAGAATACTTTATGTTTTGGCTTTTTGTTTAGGTAGAGTACCGGAAAACATTAAACAAATATATATATTGTTTCAAATAAATTAGATGAATCAATTAAAAAAGGTATACAAAAAAAATCTATTGTATAAATATTTGGTATCCACCGTGATATGGACCCGCAACATTCTCTTGTTAATGTTAACCATTTAAATTTAAGACAACATTTTGACTTATATATATATAGTCTTTATAAATAAGACTTTTAATATTTTCATTTGAAGCTAATCAACTTTATATTTATAATAAATTTAAAAAACTTTTGGGTTAATATATGCTAGGTGACGCCAAGATTATTCAATCATTTTTATTTAATCAATAAATCTTTGATTCAACATATACAAAACATCGCGATGGTGTCAGTTATTCTATCAACCAGGGTACCCTCGTCTCAAAAAATAAACCATGCTGAGGTCCAGAACAGAATTGATATAGCCATGACTGTTTTGTCAAAATTAACGAAACCAAAGATCCACTCCATCCAATTCACATAAGTTTAACTAGTCAAAGCCCAGGTGTTTTTCATAGCTCTGTATTGAGTTAAAATATGAACCTTGAGAACGAAATAAAGAAATTTGCCAGACAGCACAAAATTTGTCGCCGTATGGACTGCGAGACAAACCGATATATTTTTTGGAATAGATGTAGAAATAGAATTGTCGAGTACTCTAGATACTGTTTGGAGAAATTAGTAATAACTGGAATTGTACATTGATGAACTGCAAGAGGTTAATCTCCATAAAGAAGAACAGAACAAGTCGCTCTCAATAAGGCGCAGGATATCAAAGAGTGGAAGCAAGAAGTTCATGCTGTATAATAGAAGTACACCAATGAACCATGATGATATCGACTAAGAGAGAAAGAGAGAGGCGTCACGCTACATCTTGTTTTTCCTCTTTCGTCAGCCCCCCCGTTGAATTAAAAATAATTTACATATGAACCTACATGCGCAATTTTTAGATTATTTTATAAAATAAATATGGAATATATTACGCTACATACGTATGCTAATATTTCAAAATATGTTTGTGGTGCATAATTTTTAGGTATTTTCAAGATAATTATGGAAATGTATTTAAATCAATCTTTGTATGGTAATCTACTTAAAATGTATTTTATAAATAAATATGCCATTTTTGTGTGTGGAAACATAATAATGATAATAAGTTTTCTTTAAATATGTGAAAATAAAACACTTATTTTTTTATTGTACTCTTTTAATGTACTTGAGACGCGTTTCGACTTGTAAGGACATTATCAATCTCTTACAAGGCGAAACCCGTCTTAGTGTTTTATTTTCACATATATAGTTATGGAGTTCTACAAACTTACCTTGAAAATAGTAAATAAGTTTTTAAGAAGATTTCGATAGAAAAACTATCTATTGTAGATGGACTCAAAATCTGAAACCATTCTATTTAGAGATTATATATATAAATATAGGTGGGCAATTTTTATTATTTATAAGATATGGCTTTTATTTTTGTATATAACGCATTATTAATTTTTTATGTTCATAATAAATCATGTAATAAAAAACAATACAAATAGCAACTTTTTTTTACCACAAGCCAAGTCCCATTAGACCATGTTGAAGAAGAAGATGATGTTTTAACACTCACAGTCTATTTTTGTATATATATTGTTATTTTTACAGTGATATTGTTATAATTAGTGGATATAAATAATTTTTATTACATGTATCTATTGCGGATAATGCGTTCCATTTGACAATAACGTGTGTACGCAGAATTTTCAAACGCGGCTATTATCTTAAGTGGTAGCTCCGACGTTACACATTAACACGCGCGGACGAAAAAGTTTTAATAAAATGAATTTTAGTAGTGAGAGCCCTTATTGGAATTGTCCGGCCGGTATGTTGAAGTTATTAAGGCCAACTTGGTACCACAGTCAATTCAAGTTCCACAATGTTGAAAGTGACATATTTTCATGTAATGTGTTGGTAACAGTGGAGGGACAGTCGGGGACCCGGATCTCAAGAGATATTTAACTTGGCTTTATTTGAAAGATAATTTTATGCTATTAGTGTTTTAATATAAAGCGCAATCTGGAAGTCCATTTTTCGACCACTTTTTGGAGCAGCTGAGACATTATATCAGCAATAACGCGACGAATGTTGGCTCCCAAGTCGTTTATCATCTCTGATTTATCGGTGTAGACTAGCAATTTCATATATCTCTACAGTAAATAATCCAAAACTGGTAAATCACACGATCTTGGAGGCTAATTCACAGGTCCATTACGCGAAAATGTGCGCTCATCGAATATTTCCTTTAATAAATTGTAACGAGCACTATGTAGCATGTTGCACCGTTTGATGACACCACAGCTATAACACATTAATTCCATTCAATTGGGGAACGAAAAAGTCAGTAATCATGGATCTATAGCGCTCTTCATTGACTGTAACGTTCTCGCCGGCATCAATTTTGAAGAAACGACAGCTTCTTTGGTGTGCATTGTACAACGTCTCTTCGGATGCGTATTATTAATTAGAGTATGCGTGGTGCAAAAACGATCAATGGTTATTCGAATTACTTGCTCGGATGAAATATGTACAATTTGCATAAGTCTATTCAAGATGAAATGGCAAACCAAACTGAGCACAAATCAGCTGAAAAAGTGTTGCCGATTTGAAAAAATAACATCCTTTATTTGGCCAAATTATTCCTGATGAAGTACAAAATGTGTCATTCAGATAATTTTGGTAAAGCCAACTTTTTGTTGAGCAGACCGTATATTATTTTATTACCCTTTGTATCTCGAGTATCTAAAATTGCAACTCAACGAAGATATGAAACGAATTAATGTTATTTTGGCTAACAATATGAAACATGAATACATAAGTACTTAAAAGATTTATTTTAGCTGAAAAAAAACTAATATTTAAAAATTATCTTGCCATTTAAGAGCAAACTTGCAGTTAGACATAAATTAGAGTCAGTCTTAACCAGATCTATCGCTCTAATTAAACCTATAATATTTCGGTAAATACACGTAACATGCAATTCATATTTTAGATAAATTGGTGGAAACTATTTACGCTTAGAAATAACTAGTGACAAATCTAGTATGTAAGGCGAATCCTAAAAAAATAATTATATTTCAATTCAATCCATTGTAAAATTAATACGTTGACAAAAATACAATTTGTGTCAAGACAAAAAGAAATCGTGTAATAATTTCACAGTGAAAAAAATAACAAACATACGAATATAATGGTGTCACTTTCTCACTAATTAAAGAAAGATAGATACAAATTAAGGTTGTATTATATAATGCAACGTCCTATACAGGACTTGATGCTCTCAATTATAATATTGGATAATTTGTATTGCGTCATTTTCGTAAAAACCTTCACCTGCTTAATATTTATAGTAAATTTATGGCATTAACCATTTTTTCAGACGTATTTTTATACACTTCAAATGCTAATAAAATTCTAATTTCTTACGGTAACACGAGTTGACAGCATGGCTGCGTACGGGTATGGTAAAGGTTAACGAGCAAAAATAACGATGAAGTAAATGAAGCTAAGTCGATATGAAAAGCAGTGTGTTATTGGTGAGATGATAGGGACCCGGGGGTCGGTATCCATATATTGCACAGGTGCCGGTAAATTAATTACTACGTCACTGATTTGTAAAAAATAAACAATTTCTACGTCAGCATGTTCAAAAGATATGTATTTACGATATGTCAGGAAAAACTACCAATTCACTCTCCTTTGCCCAGGCTGCATATACTGGGTAATGATCAAACTGAATTTTTTGATATATTTTATGAAAATTACATTTGCTGTCGGTTTTAAGATATTTATTTTATGATTGAAACAAAATATATTTAAAAAAATTGTATACAGGTTTATTTAAATTAAATAAAATACAATCACTTTGTATGAAACCGAGAATTTTAGCTTAGCTCAAGCTTCGTCCGGACGTATTTAAAACTAACAATAAACATAAATAGAGTGCACTTATATATACATAAAGAGGGTGATAGAATATGAATATTAGGTATGTTTCCTTTAAAATCAATTTAATATCCATCAACAATGTATTTTCCCCTTCCTTAATGTTCCGTCTAACTATATATGTATTATGTATCTCTCTTTCGCATGTAATTTTATGTATATATGAGTGCGATTTTTTTGTATTTATTGTTAGTTTTAAATACGTCCTGACGAAGCTTGAGCTAAACGAAACCGGTTGGCGTGTATTAAAATTCGTGGTTTCATACAAAGTGATTGTATTTTATTTAATCTAATGTCAAACCACAAAGTGTACGAAAATATAACTTTTATTTAATTTATTAATTATCATTCTTTTTAATTAGTAAACAAAATATTTATATTGTGTTTAATGTAAAAAGAAAGACACACGCAGATCGTGTTTTATTTTCACTGTGTTCTTTTAAAATATATTTGTTTTTGAAAATGTATATTTGTCTGTGAGAATACTGTAATTGTTATTAACAAACTATTACATTTATTCACCTATGGGTATTGAAATGATCTTTTGATATATATTACTATAATAAAACTTTTAAAAAATCGGTCAACTTTTAACACAACAAATATATTTATTTTCTGGGGTTGACTCAATTCCTCCATTCAATCCTGTATTTATCATTTTGTCTTATAGCATCTTAAAATAATGGTTGGATTAAACATGATAGTTTTATCTAGCTATGTCTAATAGCTAGACAAAAATTGTCTAATCGTCAGCGACTAAATAGTCGGGAATTTAACCTTCGTAGTCCCGGGAGCTGATGAAGAAATTATCATCATAGCTGTCATGTATTCCATGCACACTTCTCAATCTAAAAAATATAAAATTTCACGTCACGATATGAGATGATGTCTCTTGTACAGATTAAACTGAAACTGACTTGAACCGTTATTAAGCGAGGGTATCTAATAAATCTCAATAGAAAAGTGGGTCACTCTACGCTCTTCGAGTTAAAATACGTGGCTCTGTAAGTAAGTCGATATTTTATTTTATTTAGGTTCCTTTCGAATGTCTTGAAATAAGGTTAACGTTTTTTTTGTACTCAATTATTGGAAATTAGAACCTTTCAAGAAGATCGCGACTCTGTGATGATTTAATTTATCCGTAGATAATATAATAGCACTCTAAGATAATCCCGAGATCAGTATATCCTCGATATTGGCTTTGTATTTGGTTCTAGGGATTTGCCAGTCCTAAGATTTTTTATCAATCTTTTAGAATTTTCTCAAAATACTTCAAATAAAATATAATCTTATCATCTGTATCAGCTGTTCTCAATTCATTGCTGGATGAGAGCCTTCCCAAAGCTGCCACTCCCTTCAATGCTTTGCCAATTATTGCCATGACATTAAACCAACGCTTTCATATGTTCCTGGCTCCTAGGCTGTACAACTCAACCAAAAATGAGTGGGAAAGCATATTCAAGTGCTCGGAAAGGCACAGTAGCCAGACGGCTAATAGTTACGTTAGCTTTTTATCCGTTTTACCGAAGATACAGTGGACAATGAAACCGGTCGATCTTAAAGTAATTAATTTGTAAATAAAAATAAACTAAGTTAGTTGTTGTAATTATTAATTATGTTCAATCACAAAGTTAACCTATAAACATAAATACATAAGATTGTTCAAGTAATAAAGACGGCGTCTTACCAAAGCTGTAATTTTCAGCGTTGAATAAGGTAGAAAATTCTAGATTGATATTAAGAATATTCGTAAATACAAAAATAAAGAGAATTTTAAGATGTACATAAAAACATTAATATTGGGTCATTAACAAATTTAAAAAAATAATTAATCAGTTAACACGCTTAGATATATATAAAAAAATATACGAAACTCTTACCCGAAACTTTCTATTGATGGTATCCTAAATTCTAAATTCAATGTATAAACTTTTATGGACTTCATTTAATTTTCATCACACAGATTTTATTCCCTATCCCATTTTACTTTTCCCCCACCCTCCCATTCCCGAAGACAATTTTCTTCTTAATAACTTTTATCTCTACGCTGTTTATATTTTTATTTTCAACTTTTTCTCTCACTTTTCTTTATTGTTATTTCGTGTATTTCTGCAACAAAGGAGAAAGTTCATTATATTTTTATTTGGTCAGTCTACTGTAGAGCTGCACCGGGCCGCAGTAAATAAATTCATGATAGCCAACGTCCGTTGAACGGATAGGCCACAAGAAAAAGAAGACCGATTAACTGTATGTTTTTCTATTTATTATCTTTGTTTTATTAACCACTTAATTGAGTTTAAATACATCTACCGGTTTCGAAAAATACCATTTTCTTCTTCAGGATGTCAAAACTAACTAAAACATATATTATTGTTTCTTTATTAGAATCTATTTTTTAAAAATATTTTTTTTTAAAGTACCTAATTCAAATCGTAAATTCTGATAAAGAAACAATAATACATGTTTTAGTTAGTTTTGACATCCTGCAGAAGAAAATGGTATTTTTCGAAACCGGTAGATATATTTAAACTCAATTAAGTGGTTAATAAAACAAAGATAATAAATGAAAATATGAATTTTAACCACAAAGTAAATATTGCTAATTTTAAAAGTATATATGTTTTTTGAATAAAAACGAAATAAAATACTGTTTTACCAATCACGTGATTTTAACTCAAAAGAAATTCGTCTGTACTTCTTACTTTTTTAATTAGACATCTATTGTTTCTTGCTGGAACCAATTATTATTTTCTTGGTGTCTCAAATACATTTAAGTAGAGCCAGTTGCTGATGAGATTTCTCTCGGAAATTCGTCTCAAGTAACCGTAAAGGACAGTAGAGCATAGAGCGCGAAGTTCACTATGAATCATTCCCGCGTGTGTTTAGTGCGTAGAGTAGAGTGATTAGTCTCACCATACGCTACGTCTACTTTTAACTATCAATGAACTTTTCGCTAAAAAATTTCAAATCACAAATAAAATATTTCGTATTAGTAAGGGAACACATTCTTATTGTGAATGTTATTGATACATTTAATTAGTATTTAAAATATCACAGACCTATGTTCTTCAACTTCACAATAAGAATGTGTTCTCCTTAATAATATATAAGTTGTATCAATGTGTCCAAAATTTAATAAAAAATAATTGTTAATTCTGGCGTCTGCTATCGGATTACTCAAAGGTATTTGAGATTGCGTAAATATAAAGAAGATGACTTTCAAATAATGTAACGATATATGTATTCATTTAAAAAGTGTAACATATAGGATCGAAAATTTGTCGTCAAAAGTACTGTCGCTGTAGTATAATTGGTAATGCACAATGCATAATGGAAAAGAGATCCAGGTTCGAATCCCGGTAATGCAAGAACAATATTCTTCAATAAAATTGATTTTATATGTAAATCTTTCTAATTGATACATTTAATTATTATTTAAAATATTTCGTTTTGAATACAATTTTTAAAATACATATCTGTTTTCATTTCATTCTGAAGTAGTAAGAAATTTTTTTTCCATTCTTAGATCAGTAGTCTAAATTCGATCGCGGCTCAGGGCTTCACAAGGGAAGGATAAAAAAGTATATTTGGAGGCTTGTGGGGAAGGAGGTTATTGTGACTTCGCTATCAGAAATAAAGATCTAATAAAAGAATCGTGGTTGCCGATCATTAAGCCGGTCTGGGTGCCAGGAGGGGTGGAACCGAAGACACGGAAGAACGACTACACAATGAAAGATGGGCGAATTGATCAGCTGTCTAATAAGCATTCATTATTTCATTCATATTCAGTACCCTCATACTGAAAAGGCGGGACATGAATAATAATAATAATGATAATAATAATAATAATAATGTGTTTATTCCAGTGTGATCGGGTTTTTTTTAACCCGATTTGCCATAAAGATAATATATATTATATAATACATTAAATTTACGAAATAAATATAATGTTATGAAAAAGAAAACCAAGGAAAATATTAATAGATAAAAAGTTCACACATATGTATAAATAAAAACAAAATATAAATACTACATATATAACTACTTCAATCAAAATCAATAAAAAAATTTCATTAATCGAAATAACTGCATAAAAACGATTTTTTGAAATACTTATATCTCTGTCATAGTCAAAATTAGGCACATATTCCTTGAACATTTTCAACCCGTAATTGAGTCAGGTATCACTCATAAAATATTGTAGACTAGGTCTGTTACACCCTGTATATTCATATCCATATTAACACAAATTAAATTAATCAACTATAAAAATATACAGAAAATATTAATCCAGCGAAAAAATATTTAGTTGCAACCGTTGTTCTCCTTGATTTATCCATTGATTGGAAACTATTGCAACCAACATATTCAAAAAGCCGTTTTTGATGCCATTATTTTCCTCTTTTATCAAACACGTGTTTTAAAATAATAAATAAGTAGTAGTACTAGCACCTAGGTGCTGAAAAACCTTACATTCATTCTTACAAAAACCTTCAATACCTTCCCCTGACACAACGGTTGATGGCACCAGAAACAGACGACGTCCGCGGAATTCATAATCACTACATCATTACATCATCATGCAGAATCAGCTAACTGCCAATAATATTTTACAATTTTGGTAAAGAAATTCAGTAAAACTCCAAAATATACCCTACAAGTACGAAATAAATCAAAATATCAATAAACTTTCTGCATAAACAATCTACCAATTTTCTGTGTTTTAGAATTTTTCTAATCCGTTTTTAATTACAAAGTTAAATAGTTTTTTTGTTGCTCCTGGACATTTTAGAAAAATGGAGTTAGCTGCTTTGCAGTTTAAGGTATCGATATTGCAAAACATGCAATAGAACAAATGTAAGTGATACGGAGAAAACACTATCCATCTCGATATGGACTCTGATCTAGTGAGATGGGCATGAAATATTGAATGTATTGAAGTTTATATTTATTTTAAATAAGTGTATTAGAAATAGCGCGATACAAAATTTCGTAAATATCATATCATTAGACTGCAGTGTCTAATTGTCATATAAGTATATTTAGACTGCCCTCAGATTGTTGGTCTGCTTGACATTCACGCACCATTGAGGTGATCGAGACGTAATGCATTGTTCTATTACAGTGGTAATGTCAGAACATATGCATTAGCTAACTCCGCAGTCCTCAGATTGCATTCTTTTCGGAAGTAGTTTAACTCTTTACAGGACTACATTATTACAATATTTTTTGTGTCTCAACTCAATGGTGACGGATAAATTACTTTACTTCACATTTTACAATTATTTTTATTTTTGATTATGAAAAAAACACGCTGGAATTTTTTTTCTTAGCGTATTACACTTCTGATGTAATTTTCTATTATTTTACAAATTAAGTTTATTATAAAGATATATATACAAAATCAATTTTATCGAAAAATATTGTGGTTGCGCTACCGGGATTCGAACTTGGATCTCTTTTCCAATCCGGGGGAAGGTGCATTACCAACTATACTATAGCGTCAGTATTTTTGACGACAAATTTTCGAACCTATATGTTACACTTTTTCAAATTCCATTATTTGAATGTTATCTAAATTGTTTTTACGGATTCTCAAATACCTTTGAGTAAACCAATAGCAGATGCCAGAATTAACAATTCGTTTTTATTAAATTTTGGACACATTGATACAACTTATATATTATTAAGAACACAATCTTATTGTGAAGTTGTATTTTGGAAAAGAAATCCAGGTTCGAATCCCGGTAGCGCTACAACAATATTTTTCTATAAATTGTTTTTATATGAATAGCTTAATAATTAATACATTTAATTAGTATTTTAAACATCACAGACCTATGTTTTGAATAATTACAACTTCACAATAAGAATGTGTTCTCTTTAAAAATTATGTTAGTGCCTGAATAGAGCGTTTATAAATAAATAAATAAATAATGCTAATTTTTTTATGTTTGATTGAATGCATTGATTTATGTTTTATTAGTATATATTATTTACACATAATTAAAATCAAATTTTAATACTAATAAAGACCTTTTTAAATATTTACACCTGGTTTGCCCTGTAACAAGCTCAATAATTATAGAGCATACTAATTTGTATACTTAGTAGTGCAAGTCTGGGCGTTGTTATTTTAATTTTATTTATTTAACTGTATTTATACCCTTTTTTTCAATAAAAAAAAACATATTTTATACATGAGAGGTATGATACTTATGTCTGAGATGTCTGATTTTTAAACAGTGATTCCTTATTGCTTGTAAAACACGATGTGAACAGCTGTGAATTGTATTTTTCACGGCTTTGAAAAATATGTCAAATATTTATTGCGTCTTATTTCTAAAACACTACGCCGTGCTGTCGCGGCTGAGCTCGGCGGTAGTATATGCTGCTACGGTAATCCAGGCGTAATACAATGGGAGTAATAAATAATACGGGATTTGTAGCACCACATTTTCACAGGGGAGGCGTTTTCCAGAGACTTTATTTTTCCCAGATTAAAAAAAGAGAGTTTTTACAATGTGGCAGATAATTATTGTCAACTTTCTCTGGGATCGTCACTGCGAGAATATAGAGGTGTGTTTTTTTTAATAAATCATTTCGCTACCCTTAATATTTGACATTTTTGTACTAAATAAGATAACCTGTACGTGATGGTCTTTACTTATTCAATGCTGCCGTATCACAGTTGATACGGTATAAATTGGTTTTTGTACGCAGCCGTATCAATAGTTGATACGGCGACATTTGTCCGTGACCACATAGTGCGTCTATTTCATACAATATTTTAATATGCACTTAAATATTTCTAATACTTTGACAGTGCTGACATCTTCAGATATTTCTGGAAAATAAAAACCTGCTTCATTAAAGACATCGATAATCTGTCACGCGTTTCATTGTTGTGTCATTGCTGTACCGTTATGTAAGTTTTTGTATGGAGTTTATGTTAATTTGTTTTGGTTTCATATTGAACAAGATAACCTTGTATCTTTATCTGAGGCGATAAATCATGTATAAGTCGTCTATTTTGACGATTTAATGCGAATTTGGGAATTCAAAAAAATGTGCCGCGTATGAGTATTGGCTTATCAGGGTTGGGAGCTTAAGTGTACAATTTACGACGCTTCATGTAATCTTTCGCGTAACCACCTGTACGGTACATTATGTATTTAAATAATATGTCATGGGATATTTGTTTTTGTTATGTTGAACTGAGGTAGAACACCAATTAATTTGTATTTTAAAGTTGAAATTGTATCTTTAATTGACGTGGTTAATACTTTATGTCGCAACCTGAGTATTTAATTTTTAAAACTTTGCACTATACCTACAGTTGATGAAAGAAACTGCACCACTTGAAATAACAGTTATAAAAATTAAACTACAAAGTATGGTTTATTTAAAAATATTTTTTACAGAAACATGGTGGCTGTATGGTGGCCATCATTGGCTGTTAACCCACCACTTCAGCTGCTCGTAGAGCTTAAAATTGATCATAGCTTTCTGCCCTAACATCTTAACTTTTTTCAGGACAATAACATCAACATAATTTCTATTGCTAAGATGACGCCAGATTTCTCCTGCATATTCTCCTTCCATCTCTGCCATAATTAAAACGATTCCGACGCTTAATGCGTAATCTTCAGTAATAAATTAAATCTTAAAACTAAAAGATAGACTATCGACTACATTTCGGGAGGAGGGGGAGTATGAGAGTGATGTTAGGAACAAAAGAGTTTCGGTGAAAAATGAAAGTGGTTGTGAGCGGGGCTGATATGGACAGGAGAAGAGATGTAATAGGGGGTGTTTGTATATTAAATATTTGTGCTTCTTCCTACTGTTTATGTAACTGGATTCACCAACATTTGCCGAAGTCAAATTTTTCTATTTTATTCAATCTTAATTGACAATATCACGTGATACAATTCTTTTTTGATTTAAAGAAAGGGCTTTACCTCGCGGGATTGATTATCTCGCATTTTCTTCTTCGATTACGTTTCGTCGCCAGCTCTTACACGTTCTCCCGTATCCTGTATTTCCCATGAGTACAACCTGTGCGTGGTTCTTGCGGAATATATAAAAGACATACTCGGTTTAAATTTCTGCATCATTTAGCATTCGTTAAACGTATTCATGTTACGTAAATCTTATTTTTTTGATTATAACGGTGATTAGAGCCTGTTACGACTGTTTCCGTGATATTTTAACACAGTTTAATTTTATTTTCTTAAAATTTTGACCGAAATCAGATGTAGCAAGAGGTTATCCACGTATACTATTAAATATTTACATGCATACTACAGCGGTATTAAAAAAATAATACTACCTAATAATAATACCTTCCAGAAATTTCTTAGTTTCCATCTCAGTAAATATGCAAAACAATGAACAACTTTATTTAGTTGTTAATTAATCTAACTTGTGTATTATTTGCAGAAAATAAATTAAGTCAGGTATTTATATATAATTTTTCTCATTTAAATCAGTGATAAAGAAACTCTTTAAAACAAGAACAATAACAATTAAAATAAAAGTAACTTTGTATTATATCCGCAGTTAAAAATATCAAAGGAAAAATGTAATATCTTATATTTGGAAAAATATTAAAATTTACAAAGTTTTATTGATAAGAACCAACCGGTTTAGAAACAACTCTCGTATATTTATCAAAGAAGTATACCTTTATACAGTTAGTAACTTTATTAAATTATTAATGTCATAAATATACATAGATTTTTTAGATATTTAATAAAAATTAACAAATAAAAAATTTATGGTAAAGTTTACAGGTAGTGAGTGAGTGGTAGGTGATCTTTTTTAAATAAATAGCAGAGCTTTAGCAATAACGTAACAAAATCTAATAGAACCTTCAATAATATTATTTAATAACGAAATAAATTGTAGAAGTAACGCGAATTATACAAATAATAAAAAATAAAAGCTAACGTAAGAAAAAAAAAAAATATTTTGAGACAATGTATAAGCAAAACGAATAAAGATTTGATTTTAGACCTTTCTACGCCCTGCCAAGTGCTGTTATTTATTCTTCGATTATTATTATATACACCTTGTGGTGTATATAATAAATACTACAAATGACAATATAATACAAACGAAAGAACATACAAATAACTGATATCCAAACAAATAATAAAATATGTTATATAAAGAAGGACAGAAACCAATGAGTAAAAGACAGCTATCAAAGGGCTTACTAGTAAAGATACTCTCATATATGATCAAATGAAATTCATCAAACAAACAAACTCGTGCGTAACTCCGTTGGCCTGTACCGGATATGGGGTGACTCATAGCATCATTGTGTTTCGTCCTAGTTCCATCATTGGGCCCAGTTAACATTTAGACAGGTGAGATGAATTCTAAAGGTTAAGACCATAAATTGCCTAGATCGTTTGTAATGTAGATGTTCAAAAGAATGCTTAGAAACCCATTGACAGATTTGATCATTACGAGGATCTAGGAACGTATAGGGGTTAATGTGCATGGTAAAGGTTACGTTCGGTTTTTACGACAGGCCATACGCGTGTGGATGCTCCATTATGTTTACTATACCTGTCTGTCCCCTATACCCTATACCTCAGAGCGCGACTATTGTCTATGACTTTTGAACTGTCAAGGAGAGTGAATGTCCTACTATTTAGTTTTTGTAAAGTTACTTGTTGCTAGTGTGTATTCGGTTCCTCACATGTGCGTGCCGAAACCGCTATTGTAGATTACAGTGCTTTATACTGATCATCGAAAAAGGTACATTCCGTTTCCCTACGAAAACAAGTTATATATTATAGGTTTACGAAAAATTGCTTATCTTGGTCATATATTGAGAGGTCCGATGTACCAACTTCTACACTTTACAAGAGAAAGATTGAAGGATGTATTGAAGTTGGTAGGATAGGCATCTTGCCTGACAAACATCCGTGGAACCAGAAGAGTGAAATTGTTCCTTCTGGTATCTGGCACAGGATACAGAAGCCTATACAGGGGTGATGATACACAAATAACAAGATTGTCTTAAGTGGAAGAGCACCCTTGAACAATCTTGACTAATTAGACCTATCAGATGCTGTATTTTTGATATCATTTTAAGAAACGGGAGCGTGGACGACTTGAAGCATTTACGATGTGGATCTATAGAAGAATCCTCAAAATAAGGTTGATGAATAGAGCTACGAATGAACATGTTTATAATTTAAAGCTAACTATCAAGTACATTCTCCCATGAAGGGACTTGAACGAAACACAATTATGTATGAGTCACGTCACACACGGTACAGGTACAGGCCAACGGAGTTACGCACGATTTTGTATGTTTTAAGAATTTGACTTATGAAAAGTGAAGTGTCCGCGTTCTCGCCGACACGATCTTGTCATCATACCCCATCTCGTAGTCCACGTTTTAATGAAATCCCTATACAGAACCACATTCTTATTGTGAAGTTGTAATTATTTAGAACATAGGTCTGTGATATTTTAAATAACAATAGATGTATTATTTTGAAAATTATAACATAGGTTTGAAAATTTGTCGTCAATCTACTATGTTGGTATAACATAATCGGATAATGCACGTTACCCGGATTGGAATAGATCCAGGTTCGAATCAAGATAGCAACAAAAATATTTTTCGATAAAATTGATTTCAAATCAATTTGTATTTAAAATTATAATATTTTGAACAAGTATCACAAAATAATATTGCCTAATTAAGATAATTTTCCTAGATACACAAAAATAAAACAATAAAATTGTATATTTCTGCAAATTGTATAGACCACGTAATGACAAATTCAGCCACTGAAAATATCTTTACACTGTAATATAGTTCTTAATGGTTGTAGTTCAAATTGAGAGCTCTCAAAAACAACTTATATTTAAAAAAAAACTACCCTAACAATGCTTTCGGGGGCTAAGAGCTGGAGGACCAGACGTCTCACCGAGTGTCCTTAAGATGACAATTTCTAATCTCGACAGCTCGAGTGGGCACGTCGTTCTATAACATCATAAATGAGAAAACTTTTTGCTCGTATTTATTTATTATTTTGACATTAATCTTTTATACATCAGAAGTGAATATACAATAATATAATACACTTATTAGTTGACTGTGCGGGATGCACGAGGTATCTACCTCTGATATATAAACTTTGTTAGACTACCATCTGTATTAAAGTAGATAGTTTTTTCCGTGTGGTTTCGATGTTGTTTAATTAAAATTAAATATATACATAATTGTGAACAGCGATGCTTCTGACTGATCTCTATCCAATTGAATCATGCAATGAGCCCACATTTGCGTATTTTTTTTGTAAATGAACCATTTCCAGTCAGTGTTTAGTGTGTTGTACAGTTTCGGAGCTAAAAATATATAGAAACGTTGAAAAACGTCTTTGATAATAAACAAAAAAGTTAATACTATTAGCGGCCATCCAAGATAATTCAATTTTCTTTTCGCGAGTACTTAACAGAGTTTATAAAGTTTAGGTGCCGTGATAATCTCGTTCAGAAAGCTCCCACGGGTAGTTTTCTCGTTTATCAAAAAATCACTTCGGTAAGAAAGGAAGAAGAATAGGGAAAAATAGGAAGAATGAGACATGTGGTGAAATAAAGGTGAGATTTTGGTATTTTTGTTTATTAAGTCAAGTATAGAAAAGGAGAGTAAAGAAGATAGCAGAGTATGAAGAGTGAGCATAGATAGTTGGTGGCGATCGAGCGAGACTAGTCGCTTATTTTGGCCGAAGCCTGGTTTCCATGTGTATATGTCACCGGTGTCGCAGGTTAGCTAGGGATGGCGATGATAGCGATAGATTTAAATTGCCGCTCCTACAATACAATGCTTTCAACGATTCTCTACTGTGATAGTGTTTTCTATTTCACCACTGTGTCCTACTCATTAATTATTAACATTATTCAAATTTCATCATGATAAACTCACGTCATTGAGACTAATGGTCCTGTGGTAAATAACACAGAAGTCGCTCGTTTGTAGAAGTTAAATACCACAGATAAAGAGAATAACATACGCAAACACCGGAGTGGAGGACCGCAATAACAGACCAGCACGCAGCGGACGACGCCATGATTCCTTACCTCACTGTCTCCGAGACTAGATCGTGACTGGCCCGCAGCACAGACTCCACTTCATTTGTGTCTTATCACGAGTTAATCTAAACGCATACATAGCTCATACGGCGTACAGTGAGTTACCACTCCATTCATTCTGACAAATGAGTCTTAATCCAATATTTTTTGAGTACGTCCAAATCTTTGTAGGAACCAATTACTGGGATTTATCATCAAGATATAGACGCCTCACACAGACGAAGCTATTATTATTACATGGGAAGTATGAAAGTCTTGAGCATTACAGAGCTTACGACCTGTCATCGGCTGGTTTAAATGATCACTTTACACAATGTAACGTTCACCTATTTACCCACGCTACCACATCTATCAAATTTTTGAAAGTTGTATCTATGATATCAATTATTTATTACCAACTGTGCTGTCGCCATCTATGGACTTTTTTGAAAATTTTATATTCATTCTCATGTAACAGTATAGATGTCGCTGAAGCTGAGACTATTTTTATATGGTTTTTGGAGCCATGAAATTCATTCGAATTATTAACATATATACTAGAATACGTCTGAAAAGGCAGTATTTTTCAATTTTTAACTTCATACATAGAGCAGTATATTTTAACAATATTTTTTGAGTATGTCCAAACGACTGTAATGTTATGTAGTATGTTATGGAGTATGTCCATATGACCAAATGTTTTTGAGTAAGAGTTAGTCAAGTAATGCCTAAGACTTATATACTTCCAATGTAAAAATAATAGCTTCGTCTCTGTGAGACATCTATGTCTTGAGTCTTAATCTATTGCTACAGTCAATGACAAGAAAATAATACTAATACTTTTACAGAACATTTATATAATTAATATCTTTTGCACGAAATCGTGTTGTTAATATAATTCATTCACGTATCTCGAATTGGCTTTATCCTCAATGCATGTTCATGTAAAAAACTTGGTTAAAAAAATAATGTCAAAAATATATATAAATCTAGCAATCAACACCCTTTTAAAGAGGTAATCATCCTCACATCCAGAAAAAATATAATTATATAATAATAATCATTACTACCCTAGTTGATGTGGTAAGAACACCCCAAAAGTGTAAAATTCAATGAATAATTGAAAAAATGTTTTTTTTTTGCATTATTGAATGGCGCCTTTGAAAAAATATTAATTTCCACCAAACCCTCGAATGGGACAAATGGGGTGGAGAAAAACTGGAAGTAACTTTTTTACTTTTAATTTTCGAGTCGATAAAAACGTTGAAAATTTCGGGCTGCTTAAAAATAACGTACCAGTTTTAAAACTACAAAAAATGTTGTATCAAAACTGTGAAGGTGATCTTTCGAAAGTGTCTTGAAAATAGTTGGTCTCAAAAAGCTACAAAATGGTGGAGGCAATTAATTATCCTCTCAAAACTAAGAATTTCTATTACGTCTCATCGACTAATTTAAAGGAATAGTGAACTTTAGAATGAATTAAATTCAGACTATCTTTAAGGGATATAATTTGAAACGAAACATTTAGTTTTGGACTAAAGTATATCGAAGTATTGGTTATCGAATAATCATGTTGAAATTGTAATAATTGGATAGGTATCCAGTTAGAAACCTATATTATTTAAATTAAATAAATAGACTGAAAATATGTGATGTTTTTTTGTAATCCAGTGGTGGGAGTTTAAGCCTCATTCCAGGAGACAAGCAAGTTAGTCCTATTTTCATAGCACAAGCGTTAAGTTTTAAAATAAAAGGGACATTGATGTAACATCTATTTTAAAAAAGGATTGCAAAAAGCAGCTTGAAGAATGGATGACGAAATGTAGTGGTCTAGAATAATTTTGGGAAAAGGGTTGATCCAAAAGATCATAAAATTATTTATTTATATGGTACGGTATATTATTAACAAAGTGCTATAAAAATAATCCTTTTTTTTTTATTTTCAAAGTACAGGCGATTAGATCAGTTTGAAATTTTGAACAAGGTACCTACCTTTTATATCTTGAACAAAACAGAAAATCTTTCGATTCGAGTTTAAAATCAATTATGCATGAGGTGTGAATTGCTCTTGCACCTTTCGTATTCCAATGACCCTGAAATTGGATCCAAAAGATCGGCCAGGGAGTTCAGAAACAGCAATAATCCAAAAAATTCTATATCTGAGATTCTGAATGGTCGTGATGGGCTCAGAATAAGTATGTTAGTTTGGAATATATATATGTACTAATAATAATGATTCAAGAACTTCATTATTGTTGGTAAATTATTATAACTAGAGACGTGCTTCTTCTTGCCTCTCTTTGAACTCAGATAAGAAGTAAAGAGAACCAAAATCCGTTTGGTAAATACCAGAGTATGTGTGGTATCTTTGGGAGTACCACCAGATTTCCTTGGAGTTCTTTCCTCACTTTGTACTCTCAAGTTGCCTTGGTGTGAAACTCACTAGATATGTATAACAATATTCATTTATTACAATAATTTATTTACAGTAATTTACAATTATATAACTCAGATATTGATTATTACTATTGCGAAGGGACGACGGAAAAGAGACCCGTTCCCTCAGTGACGGCCTCTTATAACCCATGACCCTCACCACTCATCTGACACACACATATACAAAGGTGACAGATCTCACAGTATGGAATGGTAATTTTGACACTGCTGGAAGCGGATGATGCGTATCCCGTAGACCGTAAGGCGTACACACGTTTATCTTTCAGAAATTAATGATTATATAAAGACTTTCGATAAAATGCAAGAAACGAATTATTACGTATTTTGGACATCTTATAAAGTCACTTTCAACAATTTATATTCCGGCAGTTAGTTAACTAATGCCTTGTGGCTTTCCTTCATAGCTTCTTAACTTTAGCTTTCCTTCTTAACTTTTTTCTTTCTTTATTATATGACACAGTTACAAAACACATATTTATTTTATTTGGTCATTAATAATATAGGTAGGCTCCGGTATCGTCGTACAAAAGCCATGCCTGCACAATATTTAGTCGCACGGTATTAATTTGACGTGAGACTCGTTTTCAAATTGATTCCAGAAGGGAGCCAGAGAGGAGCTATGGAAGTCATCAAAAGAGGAGGGTAAAGGTCACATATATAGTTGAGGAAAGGTGAGCAAGGGAATGGTCTCCTGCAAAGTGGATAGACCAAATAAAGGAGTTATTGCGTCTTCTTTGAATACTGCTATCAAATGGTACAAAACCGTGAGGAAAATGGAGAGGATTGTGCGCCGGATACCAGATATTGTAGGAAATCATGACGCTCAGTAATGCGCAGACAAAGAAGAAGTAAAAAATGCAAATAAAACATTGCATTTCATTAAGGAGAACACATTCTTATTGTAAAGTTGTAATTGTTAAGAACATAGGTCTGTGATATTTTAAATACTAATTAAATATATTAATTAGAAATATATACATATAAAATCAATTTTATCGTATTGTTGCGCTACCAGGATTCAAACCTGGTGCATTATTCAACTATGCTACAGTGACATTACTTTTGACGACAGATTTTCGAACCCATATGTTACACTTTTCAAATGAATACATCTATCGTTCCATTATTTGAAAGGCATCTACTTTGTTTTTACGGAATCTCAAATACCTTTGAGTGTACTAATTGCAGATGCCAGAATGGATAATACACCTTCCCCGGATTAGAAAGAGATTCAGATTCGAATCCAGGTAGCGCAACAACAATATTTATCAATAAAATTGATTGTATATGTATATCATACTAATTGAGACATTTAATTAATATTTAAAACTTTGTATGTTTAATAATAATGCGTTTAATTATTTCTTCGTAACTCTTTTGAAAACAGTAAAGCTACGCCAGGGTTAAGAACAACGGCACCCTTATTGTCCTCTAAGAAAGGCTTACCGCGATAATTCCCCGTATTCGCCGGTTTAAATGGAGGCTCAAGCCACGTAAACAGAGGCCCAGTTTCACTAAAACAAATTACTTTCTCCATTCGCATTTTAAAGCTGTAACGTTTTGTATGCAATGGCTTTGTTTTTCTTGATAAAGAAAGCTTTGTGCTCAGTCACGACAGATTTTATATTTCTACCCACTATGCCGTTGATAATAGAGAGTATAATGATTTTAAAAAAAGTGCCCATTTAGTTTTTAGATAGCAATTTAAATTACCTAGTTGGGACTGAAATAATTGGATACAATTATGACAAAGTGCGCATTAACCTTTGTTAATTAAATTCATGAGAAGGCAAGATTTTAAGATTCTAATTTAATTTTTCATTTAAGACTGAGAATCGGGAACTAAAGCATTTTCCAAAACATTATTGAAGGAGCTTTAACCGTATGAGATGCGATTTCAGTGAAGAAATATGCAGACAGATTGTTGGTTTTGGACTGTGCAGCCGCCTTTGGGGTTAGATATGATATATATCATCATCTTCATGAACTCTTGCACTTTTATGGATATCCTATAGATCGAGGGACTGGCGCCAGAGAAGTGCCTATCGCCTTTTCCACATGGTCTGTCCAACAGCTGGAAGTTCTTCCTCTTCCTCTCTGTCCTTCGACATGGTTCACCATAACTTCTCCAAGGTTTCTTCCCTTCTCGCAAGATGCCCAAAAATTGAAGGATTCATTTTAGTATCTGGTTGACAGTCTATCCTTGATGTTCAGCTCCAGCACTAAATCACGTATCTCCGACACCACATCTCGAAGGCATCAAATTGTCTCTCCCTTTCTTAATGATGATGAAAATATCAAATTAAACTCATTTCGTAAAAGGGAGTTTGTGGTATTATAAAATATTTGTAATGTTCATATATCCGTATATATTTGGTTATTCACATTATTCATTATCTTTATTTTGATATTCCCATACATGATATATTAATATTCAAGTAATGTTGTGAAGTATCTTTATGAAATGAGATATGGTATTGGCGTCGCATGCTGAGAATATCATGGACTAGATGGACGTGTGTCTTTCTTCTTCAAAAACTACATGCAAAAGAAAGGCTGTTCACAGCATGTAGGCAAAAAATCCTTTGATACATTGGGTATGTACTAGAAGAGATAATATCCTGGAAAAATTAGTGATCATAATACCATGTATATGTGCGAAGATTTTGATCTTGAGATAAAATCTGAGATCACCTTGAGATTGATAGAAAGAGATTATAACAAAAATCAGTGTACGCGACGTTAGAACAAACAGCGAGATAGACAGTGCACACAAACGTCACTTAAAACCACCGTAAATCCGTACAACTATATATTTTGACAAATTAGCGTAAGTCATTAAATATTAACATTATAGTATTGTAGGAGTTGAAGTATGCGTATTGAAGTTATTCAAACTATGATTGACTCCAGTTTATGTCAGAAGATTATGATGCTGTGAGATAGAAGCTCCTATCTTATTTTTGTCTCACGCATGTTTGTTGTCTATTGTAACACGAGCAGGGTATATAAATGAAAGAACACTTACAAAGTTTCGTTTGGTAATTAATTAATATAATTTAAATGCGCGGTTGAACTCTGGAGTGGCTTGCTGGAGTGAGGACGGCCTGCGGAGAAGTGATTACTAATGTGCATAGTGTCTTAATGTTTATTTATTGGTGCTCATTGGTCACTCTGGTTGATAGGTGAGCCCTTACCCGGCCATGTCTACGTGCGCGAGTAGGATCATCACAGTATAAACATTTTTTAAATGAAATTTCTATTAAAATAAGGAAGTACTACCCCTTATTTTATACAGAAAAAACAAATCGTAATTTTGATACTAGAATTAAGGAACATATGCGATGCTTAAATAATAGTAATTTTTCTGAATTTGTTAATCACATTATTGAAAATAACCATAGTCAATATTTTCCACATTGATAATATAGGTAAACGCTTAGATAATTTAGTGGCCCTATAAATCAATAAGTCCATAAATAATAATGAATACATAATTTACAATTTAAAATATTTAACCTACAGTCTTACTTTAAATATGTTCCCTTTCACCGTATCATCTGTCTCTTTTCCTCCCCCCTCCAGTCACTCACCTACACTTTAAGACGTTACACTAATGTATAATTTCCCATATTGTGTAATGCTAAGTTAGTATTTTATACACCCTGAAGAAGGAACAGTGGTTCGTAAACCGGTTGGTATTAGCAAAAATAATGTGGTGTTTAAACAAAGAGAATTAATTTTAATTATACTGAGACTTGAAAGGTGTGTGCTCAAGTTTTCGAGTCGCCCGGATGGAGTGATTGATGTTTGAGGTTATGTAATTCGGATCAGAAGATTTTTTAGATGCTAAGACTGAATACCCTATTTTGTTCTAGTCTCACACGTGTGGATGTATGTCGCGGTATATATGAATGTGGAATGCGCGAGTGAGTATATATGATGTGACTAGAGCAAGGTATTTAATTAAAACAGCAACTGTCTAAAAAGTTTTTAATTTTAGTTGAATTATAATATTGATAATGGTAAGATGTTCCCGATAACGTTTAACACAAAAAATATAGTGAAATAAAACAGTGTTTTAACTCAGTTCACAAAAAAAGTATCTGTGTATTATTCATAATGTACATATTTCAAATTAATATAAAATGTAATACTTTTTAAGACCCGCTTTGAATAACCGTTCTTCTGTTGTTCCAAGTTGTGTCGTTACAAAGATTATTTGTCTTAATAATTGTTTGATTTAATTGAGGAAGACTTTGTACCACGAATTTTGTAATTCAAATATGAGATTACATAGCTTTACTTCACCGGCAAAATAATACTGTCGTTGTCTTTTGTTAAAGTTTAATTTTATCATTTCGAGTTAATTTACCGAAAATTTTGAATGATGGCAAAATTAGGCGATTTGTCTACCGACCAAAGGGGCTTTATAAAGGTTGTACGTTTTGCAAAACCAAATACAATTTTGAGATGAAATTTAAATATTATTTTATATTTATGTTTCTATCAATAATGTGTGTAGAATGGCTCTCGTCTCGCGACTAATGTTCTAGAGTCCTCTCCTATATGTAAGCTTTATTTTATGTATATTCATTTCATGGTCTATGTATTCCTACACAAATACGCATTACATACAACACTCCGCGATATCAAATGAACACGAGGATTTGTGTGATTATTTATTGGATCATCCGATATCCTCAATAGACACACACATACCATAATATTCTAATTATTCTGATTGGAGCCAACATTCACCCATACAAACATTTATTCATTTTCATCGTTGTTAACTTATTCTCTAAATATTAGCAATATTTGAATATGTCCAAGAACACACAATTACTGGATTTTCACCTACAAAGGCACTTAAAGGCACTTAAGGCATTAAACAAATTATAGATATATATATCACAGAGACGAAGCTATTTGTGAATAATTACAGACATTACGACCTGTCTTCGGCTGGCTTAAGTGATGATTTTATTCGGCTATTTCCTGTTAGATATGATTTATCCCTGTTACATATATTCTCTGATATTTAAACGACACAATCGTTTAAACCTGTTTAAACCATTTAATATTACTTTCGTTTGTGTTTATTTCATTGAAAGTTATACCAGAACAGAAAAGTATATCGTTGAGTCCTCTATGTCTACCCCTATGGGGTACTTTACAATTAGTTATAATAAAATTAAATGTTTTTGTGATGCAAAATAATTTCTTTGAATAATTTGTTGAAATTTTTATGTCCCTTTTTCATAATGATCCCCTTTATCAACTACATTAAGTCAAGTTCTACCCTTAGCAGAAGGCTTCAGTCAAACACAGGAAGGGATGTAAATAAACATACCTCGTTATGTCATAAAACACTCCACAAACTTGATAAAAGTACAAAAAAACTTTTCAACTGCCTTTTTACATAAAATGAAGAATTTATTTATACTTACCCCTGCCTTCTTGACAATTTCATTAAACTTTCATCCCTTGAAAAAAGTATGTTGAGGGTTCTTTTTGACCTTTTTGGGGTTTTATGTTGCTCAAAATTCTCCATTAAAATTGCTGACTGAAATACTGTAGCGAATTTTTCTGTTAAAATAAAAAAAAAAACTATTACAAAAGCGCGCAATTTTTTTTTTTAGTAAATTATCTGAGATATTACTTACATGAAAATATCTCAAAGATTTATAAAATTCTTATTAAATTTAATAATGTATTGTGTGGTATTAAATATTTTCTACTTTCTACGTAATTAATTAAATAACTTATAAAACGTGAAAAATAATATCAAAGTAATGTTCCTACAATAAACTACCAAATATACAGACATAAACAAACGGAAATTCCTTGTTTCAATATTTTCACTTTGGTATCACTTACGCAATCAAAAAGCTCCGCGACTTTTTTAAAAATTATTACTCGTTTGGAAAGAAAATTTAACCGCTGATAAAATGCATTAATGTAAAAAATACGTCTTGTTTACACTAAGAGTAAATACTTAGTATACTAATATGCTTTAATATAAAAAATAGGTCGTGTTTACACTAAGAGTAAATACTTTGACTGTTGCATAAATGTGTCATAAACTATCGGATTTATGTTTCTATCAATAATGTGTGTAGAATGCTTCTCGTCCCGCAACTATTGTTCTAAAGCCCTCTCTGATGAGTACACTTTATTTTATAACTATTCATTTACTGGTCTATGTATTTCTATACATATACGCATTACATACCACACTCCGCGATATCAAATGAACACGAGGATTTATGTGATTATTTATTGGATCATCCGATACCCTCACACTATAATATTCAAATCATTCTAATTGTAGCCAACGTTCACCCACACAAACATCCATACATTCATCTTTGCTAATCTATTCTCTAAATATTTGCAATATTTGAATATGTCCAAGAACACATAATCACTGGATTTCCATCTACAAAGGCATTGTTATTAAAAAAATAATAGATATCTCATAGAGACGAAACTATTTTTTATTATATTTAATGGAAATATACGGAAGTATGGGTAATTACAGGGCTTACGACCTGTCATCGGCCGATTTAAGTGATCACTTTATACAAATATAACGTTCACCATTCTCACCCATTAATCAATCTCCATATCTATCAAATATTTGAAAGTTGTATGTACGTTAATATGTGGAAACACTTCGAGTACCACTACACTATCGCTTTCTATGGACTGAATTTGATATTAATTTCCCTGAAACTGCATATATGTCACAAATGAGAATCAAATTTTTTTTCTTTGAAATTATTTAAAGCAGTATTCTTTGTCTGTAAAATGTTTTTAATGCATTATACTAGAATACGCCTGAAAGATCAATATTTTTCAATTTTAAATATTTTCTTATAGCAGTATATTATTAGCAATATTTGAATATCTAAATATTGAATAATATTTTAACCCAACATCAATTTTATAAATACTTTATGAACAAAACCTATTGGTTTTTGGTTCAATATTATAAACATAAAAATACCTGAACGGTTCTATATCTCAAGGACAGTAATGTATTTTCTAAGCCATACATTTATTTTTTACATCCTCTTATCTCTTTCACTTCATACATCGTCTTTCCTTTACTTATCTAAATCATCGTATATCCTTCCACTTTTCGCCTTCTTATTCTCCATATATGAGACCTTCTAGAATATGAAAGTGCACAAAAAACCCTTACGAATCTCTATACGCCCTCAATTCTTCTGATATGTTTTTACTTTCGATAAGAAACTAGCATCAAAGCTGTACCCTTTTCATGGAGATATCATAATCCCTTGTACCATTTACTACCCTCAACCCTCGAGCAAGAGCCTGCAGAGTAATCTGATGGTTCGTTCCTTTGTCAAATTGATCTAACATTTTTAAAATAAAAAAATATACGGAACACGCAAAATGAAAATAAATTTACATAACAAAATATCCTATGTTCTTAGAAAAAGCAATTTGAAATGTCTGCAACCCTCAGGGTTGCAGATGTTTTAAGTAATACTAGTAGTTATAGGGGTGAATTAACACCCTAAATGACTTTTATTTATATAAAACAATGACAGAACTCCTCTTTAGATTTTAATTAAAAAATTTCTCGGCGTCACTTGATACAACGTGAGAGATAAAACGATAGTAATGAAATTGCTAAGTCACACTCAACTAATATCCGATTGAGAACAGGTTTAACTACCTTATTTTTATTATATAAATTACTAACGATGATTACGTAGAGAACATATCGGGCGTGAGTACCTATAAAACGATTATTACGAACAATGAACATCGATTAAATTTTAATTATATTGATTTCCTTCATTTTCACTATTAAGAAATGAAAGAAATTTCGAACATTTCTGGGAATGTATTATATTAGAGTATGGGTTTCTGGTATGGACGATGCCGGGAAGATTAGTGGCTAGAAACCTAACGGGGCATACTACTGCGTTCTCCCTCGCACCTCTTGCGACCTGAACAGAGTGAATTTCTGCCGGACTGTGACCGAGCTCTGCGACTGCAACACATAAATGTGACGTCTACCTTACCCTTTTGGGGGTTCATGATTTATGTAGTTTCTCTCTGGCTGCCCTCTGAATTCAATGTGATAACGAGTTTCACGTCAAATTTTACAGGTATAGCGCTGGTACGATGATTTCGGAGTCAACCTATGATGGTATTAACATGTTAATAACTTAATGTAATAAAACAAAAAATACAAATGTAACACTGAAGAATCGAAACGAGAGTAAACAACTGTCAAAACGATTCGGAATAAGATGTAAATAAATAAAAAAATTAAAATAGATCTATAACACTTCTACTGGGACATTCACTGTACTGGAGTGTCCTAGTGGGATAGAAAAAAACAAATAGAAACCATAGAATGGAAAAGAAAATGGTTCACTGATGCAATTTGGTCTCTATTATATTATTTATTATTTTGGTTTTAGCTGTATGATTTAAAATATTATTTAATGTTGTAAATATATAATATAATCTAATTATAGCATCTCTTCATTTTAAAAACGTTTTAACCTCTTTCAAGATAACGATGTTTACATATGAAATATGTACTTCGTGCGAATAAGGTTAGTATAGTAGATTTCGATAAAATGGACTTCGGATATACCAGACACCACGCCCGTTTACGTAATTTTAGAGAGTTAATCATAAAAAAAATAGCAGACTTCATAAGTTCAAACAAAACTTCACAGATTTTTTAAAGTAGGATTACCGAAAATAAATAGGATTTTGTTTGTGTTTTTATATTTTTTTAACCTTATACTGACTTTCGGCTATAACGAACATCCCCTTACCCACATTAGTCCATTATATCGAGGTTCTACTGTACTCATAAAATTTGTCAGAAAAATGAAAATATAATTGCTACTTATTAATATGTACACATAGCAATCCGTTACACACAAAATAAAATTATAATTTCTTATTTTCTGTCATTTGTTACGCATTTCGATTATTGTATTTGTTAACTCTACATAAATCTAACCTCAAGTGAACGCACAATGGTAATCAATTTATCATTACTAGTGATTTTAAGACACGTAATCACTCAAAGGTTTTGCACTTTACCCTGTAAGTGATTCTTGACGGACTGTTTTTACTATAGATCCTAAGACCTGCTCTTATTGACGCTACAAATTTGTATGATTAATTATTATATTCACGAATGAAATCACAGTTGGCAAACAGCTTTCAAATTTTCTCCGCTATCCATTAAATAACTGTCTGCTTTGATTTGATTATGAATACATTTCAAATTTTATTTATGCATTTAAATAATCCAAATATTATTATTAACTATACCAGAAATAATCCTTAAGTAATAAATCATTTATATAAACTTAATTTAATTACAAAATTACAATAATATATATATATATAACGGATTATTTTCTGGGGGAACCCGCGTAAAATAGTCCTAAGCAGGACTTTTATACTCCCGACGTTTCGAGTAAATAGCATTACTCATTCCCAATGGCCTTTTTTCTTGAATCCTGCTCTAAAATGACGAGTACACTCGACCGTTCGATGCAAGAACCAAAATGAAAGTGAATCAAAATTTTAGTGCAAAATATTATTAAATACTAATTAAATGTATTAATTAGAAAGATATACATATAAAATCAATTTTATCGAAAAATATTATTGTTGCTACCGGGATTCGAACCTGCATCGCCTTCCGATCCGGGGAAGGTACATTTACTGACTATGCTACAGTAGACAGTACTATTTCACTATTTAATTAATACAACTTTACAATAAGAATGTGTTCTCCTTAATAATAAATAAATGTGTCCAAAATTTAATAAAAATGAATTGTTATTTCTGGCATCTCCTATCAGATTACTTAAAGTTATTTGAGATTCCGTAAATATAAAGACGATGGCTTTCAAATAATGGAACGATAGATGTATCAATTTGAAAAGTGTAACATATAGGTTCGAAAATTTGTCGTCAATGCACTGTGTTGGTGTAGCGTAATCGATAATTGCAATTTCGCCGGATAGGAAGAGATCCAGGTTTGAATACCGGTAGCAACAACAATATTTTTCGATAAAATTGATTTTATATGAATATATTTCTAATCAATGCATTACATTTGTATTTAATGTATGACAGACCTATGTTCTGAATAATTACAACTTCATATTATTAGTTGACGTTACGATTAACTGTATCTAATGGTACCTTGCTAAGTTATTCTTTGATTAAAACGGTAATTACGCATGCACTTGTTATGATACATGATTTTTTTTATTCTGAAGTTATAATTTAAAAAAAAAAAAATGATGTCTATTGTAAAAATGTTGATAATTGGAGCACTGTAATGCTGCTATGTGAAGATATATTTAATATTTCTAATACGTATATTATGCAGATTGGCAATTATTTCAGAATGATTGTTTTCAAAGTAAGAAAACATCTTTCAATTTTTCTTGGCATTTTACGACGTTGATTATTAATTAGTGTTATTTGTATTTAAGAAATATGAAATGATATCGAAATGACATAAAAATGCATTTAAAGAATTATGAATAATATGCATAAATAAGCTCGTTGTAGCAAAAATGCATAGAATCAAATGGCTCTTATTTTAATTTATAATATTCAATAACTTTAAAGTTATGTTTTTATTGGATTTGAGGGTTAAAAACGGCCATAACTTTTATAATAACTTAATAAAGGTGTCCAGCGGAAAATTTAAAAATTTAATATTAAATTTAAAAAAAAAACTACAATATTTTTCTCATATTTCATTTATACAAAATGGAGTTTAACGATGCGGATTTTACGTTTTATAAATAATATCGTCTAAATGCCGTCCATTTCTCTCAAGACACTCTTGCAATAGGACTCTGAAATTTGCGAACACGCGAGAGCAAAGCGTTGGTTTAATGGCAGCAACTTTACGGCGGATATTTTCTTGTAGGGCATGAATTATTCGAGGATTATTACTGTAAACTCTTGACTTAAGGTATCCTTATAAAAAAAAAGTTGCACGATGTAAGGTCTGGTGACCGAGGTGCCCAGGGTACGTCTCCGTACTTGCTGATTTATTTATTGGGAAAAATTCCCCTCAGCTTCTCCATTGAAACTCTAGCTGTGTATGGAGTGGCTCCATCTTGCTGAAATTGTGTTCTGTTGTTGAACCCGGAAAACAACTACAGTTGCGGTACCAAAAACTCATCGATCATTCGGCAATACACGTCAATGGTGACTGTAAAAAAATAAGGGCCAGTATTCCCTCGGCAGAAATTACACACCGCACTATCGCTTTTGGACAATGCAAACGCTTTTGATGGCGTTACTTTGCATTGTCAGAGCACCGGTATATCATGTTCTGTTTATTAACATAGCCATCGATATGAAAATGTGCTTCGTCAGTAAACAATATGTTTTCAAGCGTTCCAAAACGTTCCAGCATCGTTCTCGATAAGGTTTCGACCAGTGATTCATTGCAATTGGCAAATGGTTTACGACCAATTACAATTTAATCTTGAAATATTTCCGCTGGACACCCTATACATTCCATGAATGTTCAATAATTTACTGCACCATCTACATGGATAAGCTTCACTCATTCAGATTCGCTTCAACAGCCAACCAAAAATTTAATGACTCCCCGTAATAATTGTTACCGGAGCATAAACCGTACTGATATTATAGGGTTGTTAAAAAAAACCTATTAATTTTAAAAAACTGGCTCCGAGAGTCACGTAAAAAACTGTTTCATCCCTTACTTTTGACATTTAATCGTAAAACATGATGAAGTTTTTCTCTCCGCCCTTATTCCGGGTGCCGCGCCAGCGTCACATACCATTAACGTGAGCAGTTTAAAATGAATACAGCTTTCGAATTTACAAAGTTTAAAATATTCAAACACATGTGGCTTTTCTAACATGTAAATTTCTAAAAAAGTGTCAAAAGGTAAGTTTGACGTTTGTGGGTATTGAAAAGAATATGTATTCACCATGGTAACAAGTATGACGTATTTTTAAGGTGAGATGAAAGGCAGCTAAGATATTACACACGCATGACGCGCATGAAGGTGGTCAGATGTGATTTTCAGAATACTCGAAAAATTAAATAAATAATTGATTAATTTTTGCACGAATCACAGAACTGGTTTGCTGTTTCTAGCGTTATTTATGTTCAGTTATCAAAACGAAAAAATTATAACCGCAGACTGCAGATTAAACTCACCCCTACTAGCATTTAGGGGTTGGTAACTGCGGGAGAACTTCGCCGTGCGAATTTAAAGTTTCCAAGTCATGAGGGCGAACTAACTATGGTGGAACCTTAAATAGAAAAACCCTCGTATTCTTAGTGAGAGTTTTCTGAACGTGTTTAAGTATACAAATTGTGAATAACAACAAGGAGTTACAGAAGTGAAAAAAATAACGAGTTTTGTTCTTTTTCTGATTAAAAAACATGTTTTGAAATGTTATCCCTCGTACTTATTTTGGATATAACCTATTTAGACGTAGTCACGCATTAATAATACGATATTAACAGTGGTATTGTGCTTAATGAAAAAAGTACCTGGGCGGTATTTGTTTTTAACCCCCTCACCTATTTTATACATCCATCTAATCTCGCAGAAATTTAAAATTGAATATGTCTGAGGTTAAATAGATATGATTTTAGCCATCAATAAATTAGCTTTTGTAAACACTAAAACTAAGCATATATAAAAAAAACATCTAGCTATAACACGTACATTTGTTTTTAACCCCCTCACCTATTTTATACATCCATCTAATCTCGCAGAAATTTAAAATTGAATATGTCTGAGGTTAAAAAGATATGATTTTAGCCATCAATAAATTAGCTTTTGTAAACACTAAAACTAAGCATATATAAAAAAAACATCTAGCTATAACACGTACATTTTGAGATTATTGTTTATTTAAGTTGAGTTAAGTGTATATGGTCAATGGTTGAAAGAATGGGATACTTCCAAACGTATAAATTTCTTCGTGATTTTCACATTTTAAAAATGATCCGGTCCTAAAGATTGTTTTTCATTCTTGTAATATACGTCCATTGCACGATGTACAAAATTGTATAATCATTTGAGTTGAAATATTTTTAAATGTACTTTGAGAAGTGAGTTCCGTATCAAAAAAATGGCAGTACTGCGTCCTGGCTCGAAAAGAAGTGCCGGAGCGCCGCCCTGGCCCGCTCTGACCCCACTACGCCACTGGATATTAATAATTTATTACGTAGGGTTATCTTACCAGAATAATCTGTGTAGAGACAGGCAAAGTTCACAAGAGGAACGAATGTAAACGGAATGCAGTGGAAATGAGGTCACTCAGGCATATATGTGATAAATCCGGTAATCGGATAACTGCACACAAGTCAGAACCATACATAGACAACTTCATATAGCGACAACTCCAAATAAAATAATTAATATAAATATTGGAAAGTGATCCAGGTTTAAATCCCGGAGGCGCAACAAAAATATTTTTCGATAAAATTGATTTTGTGTTTTTTTTTCTAATTAATACATTTAATGAGTATTTTTAGAGTAATATAAGTTATATTTTTTTACGATAGTCACATTAAAGTCACGGCAGCAGAGAAATTGGCTGGCTGTGTGCACTTGTTTATGTGTGCACCTGTCTTGTGTGCAGTTGAGATAAATAAAGAATCGAAAGTAATATCCTAGAATTAATTCAAACAACGTAAATATAATAGTAATAAGTGATACAAAGTATCTAAAGTTAATTACTAGAAATAAATGTTACATCAAAAGTAATTATTATTATTTTATTTTTTAATTAATTAAGATATATAGTTAACAATATTATCTAATATAAAAACAATTCAATGAGATGTTTAAATTAAAATAGTACGCCTAGGTGTATTACTGTAAGTACAGGGTGTCCGAGAGACGGTAGTCTAAATAGAGCCTACAGTTAGGGAACAACACCATCAAATATAAGTATTTGCAAATGTTAACAGTAGCCCATAAATAATAAATATATCGTTATGAAATTTAGTACTCGTATGCTGTTACAATTTAGGTGTCATATAAGATACTAAATTTTTGTGTTTTTTTCTAAAAATCACTAAAGATAAATTCAACCGTTGAATTTTGGATACCTAACCATGATTGACGTTTAATAAGTTAATAGTGATGTCCGTTAATTTATTTTATAGTGATATATATATATATATTGTTAAACACCCCATTTTGGCACAGAAATACTTCAGCCGTCGCTCTGTTTGCTACTTCTTTTTTTTACAGTTTTAAGAGCAGACAATGAGACTTTTTCACGTTGATGAAAAAATATGTGAGAAATATTTTTCTCAAATGGTGCGATAATTTATGAGATCAAGCAGTATTTTATTAACTGGTTATGGTGGTAAATTATGGCGCGATCGAGAGAGAAATATGATTTTTTATAACACTTGCCATAATGGGGTGACGCTTTTACATGTTTTATTGGCACTACGTTTTAATCTCCACTGATAAAATTACTATTTCACTTGGCACATCTGTGTTGATTCCAGTTCATTTGTTCGTTTGTTTTCAAATAGTAAAATATACTCAAGTGTCACGTTTATGTTGTAAATTAAATTCTAGTCTGAAAAATAGTTTGTCCAGTAACATAATTACATTAATTGAGCACATGAACTATATCAAACAATAAATCAAAACAAATATCAAACAAGAATAAGATACATTAATCAGGAATTTTAATATAGTTTATAGATAATGCCATATTGAACAATCTAGTGAAACATTTATCCGCATGTAAAATATGTTCTGCAGTCATCTCAACCTTAAATTACGAATGGAAATAATATTATCTTACCGTAGAAATGATAAGGCGACTTGAAGCATTTGAGATGTGGATATACAGAAAAATATTCGAAATAATTAATCATTTTATTATTCCTTCGGCTGGCATCCTAGGTTTTTGTGTGTTGGTATGATTTTTGCATGCGGTCTCAAGATTGCCGCTTTCTACGACAGTCAATTGCGGTCAGTACATCGTCCGGTGAAGATCTCTTTAGAAGTTTAGACTTGTAGATGTCCCGTGGTGTTCATGTGGGAGAGTAGAACAGACGCCTGACCATATTTTGTGGAATTATGAGATACTTAGAGATGCACGTGAACGTACAATTGGTGGCTTGACTGGACTTAGACACCGCCCACCTAGGAATTCAGACCTAATTAGTAATGGGACGAATGTTGTTTTATTTAAGGAATCTATTCGGGTATGGGTGACTCGTTGGACATCCTTAAGCGGGTAGTTAGGCCGGCCTGCATGAGTGGGACTACATCTACGCGCCTACCTCTCACTCTTCATACCTCGTATTTTGCAACTCCATTAGTCTGTCCGTGTAAGTGTGACTTAATGCATTTTGTGTCTCATCCACTGTCCCTCTTTTGAGAGTGTTTTTGATGAATGGATCCCTGAGTGTCTGCCTTGAACTACTGCACCTTAATTTTCCATTTGTATGTAAAACTATGTTCTATGGATTTATGTCATATGATTTATTATGAATACAACTAGCACTTAAAAGACGCAGGAGAGTCTAAACTTTAAATCTTAATTGCTAATAACTTTTTCGTTTTGCTTATACTTAAATATGTAATTGAATTAAAGTATTTATATTTATACATTTATATTCAATTTGAAATGCATGTCTTTTTTAAAAATAAGAAAAAAAAACATATTTTAATGAAATCGTATTTTGACATCTGTCATATTTTCTTCTGTCTACGGTAAGGGAGAAATTTTATTTACCATAAAAATTGTTTAGCCACGATTCGTTTTGACAGCTGTCTTACAAAGTGGAATAATTTTAATTACATCGACATTTTATTTACGTGTGATTTGTTTTGGGGAAAGCTCTGTCATTGATATATTAAGACCTGCACAAGTGTTCTTCACCAGAACAGACGTATACTGTTTACTGTCAAAAGTATCGAAATCATTTGACGTCATAGTAATCAACGAGATAAATACAAAGTTATTTATTTAAATATTAAAAAAATACTGTTTGACCTTTTAGAAAAAAAAATAATGTGCCTAAAATAACTTTCAACGTTATTTTTATTAAAACATATGCGTATTAACACACATGAAAAGAAGCAAACGACGATATACTGAAAAAGTTATTTCAGCACATTTAAATACGATTTTTTGCTTGAACAATTCTTTGTTGAAATAATTCATGACATACAAAGGAAATAAATTCACAATATCAACTATTATAAATCTACATAACAAATATCCTGAAGATATTAGATATATATATTAAGTCCTAGGTATTAGACAAATCTTTATGTTGAGGCTCGTCCAATTTTTCCATGCTAACAACAACTCAACCCAAGCAATAAATCATGGACACAACACAAAACAAACAACGAACATCTACACGCCAGTTCCGAGAGCAACAACGACATTTCACCAAAGATTCTATATGTTCTTAGCTCCGAAACTGTACAACACACTCAGTATCAACTGGAAATCGTTAAACTCCAATAAGATTACACAAATATGGACCCAACATATGATCCAATCGGGTAGAGATCAATCAGAAGCTTGGCTATCCAACATTCTAACATAACCATTATACAGTGCCTACACTAATAATACACTAATTCTACAACACTCCCATTTCATTTTCTTTTATTCTATATATATTTTTTTATTTATCTCTATTTTAATTCCTGTCGAAACTTAAATAACAGCACGAAAAAAACCGGCCACTTTAACACAGACTTCAGTCTAGCAAAGTAGCCAGGACAACGCTGTATATATCAGAGGTGGAGTCTACTCCATCCCACACAATAAACATATTACAATGTTATATTATAATATATTCACCTCTGTTATAACAAAAATATGTATGTCAATAAATAAATAAAGAAGGCTATACTTATATTATCAAAGCTTTAAACCATCATATATTTAAACATACATCATACATATCTATGTTTAAAAATATAGTTAAATCTGTAAAGCATAAAGTTATTGGTTCAAGTTACTGATGAAATCGAAATTACGTGTTATGACCCAATAACTGACGTCTCTAAATCATGAATAGAATTTATCAGAATAATGTGATTCTTAATTCTGTAATTCTGAAAATATTGATAATAGATATTTGGGGTAAAATACGTAAAGTGATATTTGATATGTGTATTTGTCAAGAGTCTGGAAAATTTGTGGAAGAGTAATTGAATGCCCAATTATGTTTCACCCATTCACTCACATGTTCATTTGAATTATAACACGGAGTGTTGAGCAGGCTGAACAATAAAATACTACTTACCATAGACGGTGTTTATTGAAGCTTTACAATTGAAGCGTTTGTTAGTGAACTAACTAGTCGGGGTTATGACTGCAAAAAAAGTGACGAACTAGGGCCGGCTCCCTGGGCGGCTGCGAGGCATATTATTGGTGTATGTTGAGAGTCAGCACCAGGCATGTTTTTGAGGTTTATGAGAGCCCGTTTTTGCACACAGGTATATGCAAGGTGCGTGCAGATTATGTAGTAGTAAAGTCTCATCTCTTCATTGGTTCATGTCCCGGTATACCATATTTTTTCGAAAGATAGGTTAGTTATTTAAATCTTTCCAAGTTATATATCGAATATATTTTAAGAAAATACCTCCCATAGTCAGATTTCTACTTGTAGAAATTATATTATAAAATTACACAGACTTTGTCAGAAAGTTTGCTACAATTCCAAAGTAATTTGAAAAGTTTCGAGTAAGCGATGCATTTTAATGGTTTCTTAGTGAATACACTCACAAAAGCGCATATCTGAATGAGACTTTAAATTTGTTTTGCATTAGTTACAATCTTGCATGAGAGACACGAGAGCATTCAGAAATAACTCGACTTTGAAATTACTTGAAAATAATTAATGGATTGATAATTACAAACCATTATTTTGATTTAAAAAATCAACAATAATACAATTGTACTTTTTTAGTAATTTTTTGACGCGATAACCGCACAGTTATTACCTAGTTTGCTGAACCAATCATGTCAAACTATTTTATTAAACGACATTAACATTTTTGTCCGTAAATAGGTAGGTATTAATTAAGTTAGTTTTAAAAAATAATTTAAGGTCAGAACTTTTTTTAATTACAAATTAAATGTATTAATTAGAAAGATATACCTATAAAAAATTTTTATCGAAAAATATTGTTGCTGCTACCAAGATTCGTATCTGTAATTCTTACTATCTGGGTAAAATGCATTAATCGATTATATTGCACAAATTCAGTGCATTAACGACAAATTTTCGAACTGTATGTTACACTTTTCAAATTGGTACATCTACCATTACATTCTTTGAAAAGTGTAACGTATAGGTTCGAAAATTTATTGTCAATGCAGTGTGCTGGTGTAGCATAATCGGTTAATGCATTTTCCCCAGATAGGAAGAGATTCAGGTTCGAATCCCGGTAGCAACAACAATATTTTTCGATAAAATTGATTTTATATGTATATCTTTCTAATTTTAACGTTTAATTTGTATTTTTAAAAATTTCACTGACCAATATTCTGAATAATCACAACTTCACAATAAGAATGTGTTCTTAATAAAATATTACTTTTTCCTGACTGCTTTTGATTTTGATTTAATTCTGAGAAATTAAAGTTATGGCAATTGGAAATAGCACGTTCTAATTTATATTATTATATCTATTTTTACGATTTATTGCGAGTAATATTTTTTTACAAAAATTGTAATATGTTATCTATATCAATCAATGACGAGAACAAATCATATCTGAATAAGAATTAATACAATTTATAATTAATACCTGCCCGCGAATTTTTTTATTAAAAATCTTCAAAATAAGTCCCAATTAGAGAACCCTTATTTTTATCTAGTTTCAGAACCTGTATTTCAAAAAAAAAGATGTCCATAAAACATATTTTATCGAAATTCATAAAATGGATGAAATCCCAATATTCCTAATTAGCACTTAAATCTCAACCAATAAAACTGTACCTAGTAATTCATTCTTTTGAAAATAAAAATTTTCTAAAGTGAAAAGAAAATTCCGACTCCCAATTATAAATTGTGCCTTAAAATGTACGTCGCCATATCTTTGAGAGCACTTCGGGTAGCCAGACTGAAAAACTCGTTTCGCTATGAATTGCTAAATTATATTTGTATTTAAAACAATTTCAATTAAGATATATAAAATCTATGTAGCCCGTATAATATGATTAAAAACAATTATAAATACAAAGACTCCGTAGTCCTTAGCCGTCTGAAATTGTTAAAATTATCAGTGAGACGCACGATGACCGACCTTATATTTCTATACAGGATCATCAATTGTACGATAGACTGCTCTCAGATTGTTGGTCTGCTTGAATTTCACGCACCATTGAGGTCACCGAGACACAATTCATTGTTCTATTACAGGAGTAATGTCAGAACTCATGCATTAGATAACTCCGCAATCCCCAGATTGCATTCTTTGAGGAATAAATGTGCGAAGGTACTCGACATTTTTGCTGTAAATTTAATTATTTATAGAACTGCATTATTACTCTTTTTTGTGTCTTAACTCAATGTGACGGATAAATTTCTTTACTTCACATTTTGTATTAATTTTTAATTTTGATTGAGAAAGCACATGCTGATATTGTATAATGTTTTCCTTTATGTATTACACTTCTGATGTAATTTTCTGCTATTTTACAAATTATGTTAATACCTGAATAGGGCGTGCATAAAAATAAGGCAAATCCCATTATTGCGAAATTCAGGGGACTGAAATAACTATTAAAGGAATAACATACACCTACTGCATTGTACATAAAAAATGGAATGAACACGTCGCGTAGACACCATTTGGTTACCTAGACATGGTCTAGACCTATCACGCGATATTTGTTTCTACACAATATAGACATGAACTATGGCAAATTCTTTGTTTCAATATTTTTAATTTGGTGTCACCCACGTGATCATTTTGGTACCACATACGAAATAAAATAGCTCCTCGATTTTAAAAAATATATATGACTCGATTAGAACGATAATTTAAACGCTGCCAATATAATATGCATCAATGTAAAAATACGTCTTATTGTCGATCAAGAATATGTGTAGAATGCCCTTCATCTTGCAACAAAAATTCCAAACCTCTCTCTTATATGTACCTTTTATTTCATGTCTATTCATTTACTGGTCTATCTGGAACGCACTGTACCAGTGATTTAAGAATGCTTATTTAAAAAATAATATTTTTAAGGATAACACGAATGACTCGCCGATTTGGAAGCGGCCACCATTCACATCCAAACCTTCTGTTCACACTTTTCAAAATAAGTAAATAAAAGAAGAAGCAGGCCAAGGAGATGTTTTATGTAACAACTGAGAAGTCGACTGGATGTGGATGTTATACGATCTTGAAGATCTTAACAGAAAAGCGAGATAATTGGAGAGATCTACAGCGATAAAGAAATCTTTTCTAGAGATACATAAGATGTTCCGCTAATTGGAACGAAGTAGCAGACCAATATCGATTTTCGTATACCTGCCGATAGAGAATGCTGAAGCCTCAGGGATCTGAAGATCCTAGCATAAAAGCAAAGACAGATGAAAAGATATATATTCAGCGACAGGCGAATCATCCTTTAAGATGAAAACAATAAAATTACCTTCGTATTATTATTTAGACCACAAATGTGTGGTGACAAATAATACAAGTTATCCCAAAAGTCGTTATCATAATAAAAAAATTGTAATAAAATAATGAATGGGTTCATTACAAAAATAATTATTTTGCATTTAAGTACAGTCTCTGAAAATATGTTTCTTAAAAATTATGTTCCTAGTTGCGATCGGTTTTTTGCTGGCACTCTTCTAAACGGGAGGCAAAATTTCTGAAAAATGCTCGGCACGTATTCTCTGTGATCAGTCATTTCTTCTAGGATATATTCTTTTATCTAGTGAAGGGGGATTGTTACTATATACCTTTGATTTAAAGTGGCCCCATATGAAAAAGTTAATTGGTATCAAGCTATGTGGAGGCCAGTTTATGTCACCTCGTCGGGATATCGATTTTACAGGAAAAATTTCACGAACAACTGGTAAAGACACGCTCCATAGCGACTGATTTCCCAAGGACGCGGCTAGCTATCGGCATACCTCCCACCCCTCTCTCACTCGTTGCATTGGTGCAGCGAATGTACCAAAATGAAAAAGACTTTTGGGACACGCTGTATAACTCTAATAATAATATTATATCGGTTTCTGATTTCATTACTTTAGCCGGAGTAAAGGTACGGAAAATAATTTACAATACCTTCAATTCCTTTATAACGCGTTTCTCGAGGGATTTGAATTTACATCTATTATAATACAAAACTTGTATTAGTTAACGTGAAATTATATTCACCGGTATTAGCGAGTTTCAAATCATGAAGCTGTAAATATAAGTTATTAAAATAATTTAATTGTATTTTCCGTTTACGACAAAAGTTTGGCGTGAAATTGCTAACATTCGTGGCGTAAACAATTAATAATTTAGATAAAATTACGCTAAAATGGTACATGAAATATATATTTTATATGCGCACTGTGACACTAAGGGGACCCAATTCTGTCGGAAGCGTAATTAGCTATGATATCATACAACTATCGAAGGATCTCTTTAGAATTATCGGACTCGTCTTTTACAAGGCAGATCTTCTTTACGTCCAGTAAGGTACACGTCCCACCCACAAGCTTCCATGTATCATTAGTCCAGCAAACCTTTGACCTACCCACATTTTGACTTCCGTTCCAAAATCTTTATTCTGTCTTCTAATCTTCGAGTTTAATTTAGCTACTTCCTCTGATTTATCATTATTTCAAGCAGAAAAATCCTCAACATGGATATATTAATGGCACTATTGGGTATTATGACGATATAAATTTAGGCCATGTACGAAATTGGCATGTCACTTATTTTTTTGTCAAGCACCTTCAATTCACAAACAGTCACCCTTAAGTTGGTATTGGCAAGTTTCTGAGGTTATAAAAACAGATGCATCTATGGTTAATTTATAAAACCATCGACGAAGCTGTCAGACTAAAATGTAGCTGTGTGCGATTCACTATAGCCAGAAGGTAAGTATTTTTTATTGTTCAATCACAATGCATAGTGCATAATCTACTATTAACTTGTTAATCTAATCACATGGTTAATAATCTTTACAGGAAACAATATGTTTATCTCTGGTTTATGGCTTTGATTTCCGGTGCATACTTCTGGTGTATGCTTTTCGTTTATGTTATTTAATTACTACTTTTGGATATCGCCCGTGAGTTAATCGTCTCACTGTAGGGAACATTTTATATTATGATGTGATCATCTACAATAAATTTCGTTACAAATCCGATTACGTCGACTTGGATGCTGCGGGCCAAACATGATGTGGAGCCAAGACATCTGGTTGTCAAGGAATGACGTCGAACTCACGCCCAATACGACGATTTTATTTTATTTTATTTGTCATGTTTCATTCTGATTAGATGTCTTACTTTTTCTAATGAATAACATCTTTTATTTATTGCCTCCAGATGTAACTATAAATTTTTCCCAGTTTAGGATGAAAGCAGAATGTGATATGGAGCGATATAAGGTTTTAAGATGTATGATTTATGTGAGTGTATGGATACCTAAATGTTCACCTAATACTTAAGAAACCTGTTTTTTTTAATCGCAGAGTCTATTGAGCCTGAAATATATGTGGAAAGTATAAGAAAAGTTATAAGAATAGAAACTACTTATGTTGGATGCCCTGAATTTATTTACGTTAAAATATAGAAAGGTACTAATGTTAATACTAGAGATTCCGTTCAGATTAGTGGTATCGCTGCCGCGTTTGTATTATTGCACGAAGTCGGTACACTGCGTTTTTATGACTGATAGAAGTTGTGTTATAGGTACCGCCTTGTTGAGTACATTCAGCATCGCTGTGTGGTTTCTAGATAACGAGAGTGAAGGCGATAGCCCTTTGGGCATTTCCATTATGGCATCCGTTAGTGTCCACATCTGTACGTTAGGACTAGGGAATCTCGGGATCCGATTTTTCGAAATACCGGCACAGTTTACAGTATTTGTGAATCTCGGCATTTGTACGTATGATTTGTAAACTTTCGAGAATGCATATTTTTTGTCATTTGCCGATATGGGCAAAAATATTTACTCAATATAAAAAATCGTATATTTCTGAGAAGCAATCGATATTTAATTTTCTCTTTCACATTTATTATTTTGACAACTCTCTTGAACATTTTTCGCACTGGTTTTTAACATTCATGCATTTGAAGTTAGCATCAGTTAATGTCACACAGTTGATATAGTAGATATCATTAAGGGAACACATTCTTATTGTGAAGTTGTAATTATTCAGAACATAGGTCTGCTATCGGTTTACTCAAAGGTATTTGAGATTCCGTAAAAACGAAGTAGATGGCTTTCAAATAATGGAACGATCGTTATATTCATTTGAAAAGTGTAACAAATGGGTTCGAAAATTTGACGTCAATGTACTGTCCGCTGTAGCGTAGTTGGTTAATGCACCTTCCCCGGATCGGAAAAAGATCCAGGTTCGAATCCTGGTAGCAACAACAATATTTTTCGATAAAATTGATTATATATGTATATCTTTTTAATAATTAGTATTTATATATTTTTTTCTTTTCATTGGAGAATTTATAAATGAACACAAAAAATTTCAGTGAGATTTGGCAGAATCATGAAAGATGTGAAAGAAAAAATAAGATATCTTAAATAATTTAAAAATAAATCTATCGTTTCTAAAAAATATATAATTTTTGACAGTGACTCTAATAATTTGGCAATGTGCTGTACATTCGACATTCGACATAGGTAGTTTGTGTTGAAAATTGAGGTCAACTTTGAAACGTTCGGTGCACATGCACTTGCCACGTGAGACCTTTACCCCGGTTTTTCCAAAAATATTGAGAGAGGTTCAAACGAATAGTTTGGGAAGCATTTATTTATTTATTTTTTATGTACAGATTCAGGTCATTAATGATCCCGATAGATAAAATAACACTAAGGTACGATTTAAAAACATTTTAAGACAATCATGGAAATAAAAATATATACTTTTTATGGTTAATAAATTAATAACACTATAAAAAAAATTAATAAACGTTATTTAACGAATTGAAAATTATGGGGAATGAATAATATATTTAAAACTACCGCACAGAAGTACACAAGTACGTGAATACCAAGGTCAACGAAGTGAAATATAAATACTATGATTACTACTCTTCATCAAAGAAAGTATATATTATATTGTATATCTATATAACAGACGCGGTCTTGTGTTCTAGAACACACAAATACCATAAACATTAGATTCTATCATTCGTTCCGTATCCACAAAGTTTGAAAGTATTCGACTTTTGCACATGCGTATTCAGTTCCTCCCATCAAGGTCTTTGAATACTGTATAGGCATTGTGCACAGAATAGCATACATACTACGAAGGGAGCGGATTGTTTTGATTTTGAATATACTACGATTATAAAAAATGAATACATAAAATAACACGGATACTTTACCAACATTCTCGTATGCGAATAACTACACTTATTGATTAAAGTGTTTGACTATAGAAATCGTTACGACTTTTTTGACAGCTATAAAGAGAATTTAGAGTCAAGTTAAATAATTATATTCCTAAAATCAGTATCGCATATGTCTTATAATTATACTGAATTCAAAACTAATAAAACAATTAGATTTTTTTAAGCACAGGTTTAAAAAAAGAATCTCACAATAGAATAGATTTGACTTTGGTGCACCGGAAAAAATGTTCATAAATAATTTAAATACTAACGATACTGTCCAAAAAATATTATTCTTTCTTTAATTAAGGGCTTTTAAATATATCACATTCACGTCCTACCTGTGCAAAAATTGCAGTGTACAAGAAACTAAACACATGTTCTACAAAATTTAGCGCTTATAGTATGTCAGTATTGTTACAATTTTATAAGGTATGTAGATAGCGATTGACTTGATTTTTTGTTTGTATACACGGTGAAAAAGATTGGTTTATATTTTTTATATTTGTTAGACTATTTCCAATTTGAAAATTTAAATGGAAGACGGCATTTTGAAATATTTGTGTTGTTTTATAATGGTTAACGGTTACAATTTTTTTTTTCTCTGTTATTATTGTATAGAATAAAACAATTACCATTTACCTTTATTTACCTGCTTCTTATACGTCTGAATATAATTTCACATACAAAACGTTACCCGTAGACCAATATTAAACTAATATATCAGATTAAAATTTATATGGGATGTGATAATGTTATTGTAATTATAAAATAAATATTTATATACATTTTTTTTAATTTAAAAAAAATAGAGATGCGTACACGTCACATCAATATTTTTACTATTTTCAAATTAAGCAAAACGCTTGTATTATGAAAATATAACTAATTTGCTGGTCTCCTGGAACGAAGCACGAATCCCCCAACCAACAACAAGATCTTAACCACTAGACCTACAATCTATTATGTTATATAATTAAAATAATATTATCAAATAATAACTAATAAATAAATGGTAAGACTCCATTTTTCTTCCAACCGGCGTCTGTTGGCAATTCTAAAATCACTGGGTGTCAAAAATGTCGCCCGAATATGTAAACAAACGTTATTTCAATATTTTAAAAATAGAACCACTATGTTTATTGATACTTATAAAGTCTTAAGGGATTATTACGAAGGGTTTCAAAGATTTCACAGCAGCGAAAGATTTTGTTCGCCCCCCGCCCAGTAATCGCGCAATAACCTTAGTAGAAGGGCCGAAAGTATTATTTAGGATACCAGCAAATTTACAATACATAATTCAAGCGGTCGTGTCAAGTAAAGCTACATTACATTATTATTTAGTGCTTTTTTGAACGTAAAATAAATTTTACTCCCTTAATATTTTTTCACCCTTAAGAAACGAAAACGTTTTCCAACTGTTTCTGAAATTGTTTAATAAATCTACAACTTACGACTTTATACATTTGCATTACAAATATATATTTTAAAAAATCATTCTAAAAATATTATTTTTAATATTTATTAATTTTTCAAAACATTATTTGTCTTTAGATTCTTACGATTTTTATTTTGCATCCAGACGGTCTCTGGTTACACTTACCTGAAACAAAAGAGAAATAAATATTAATATATATATATTTTAATATACCTATTTATATACATATTTATGACATAATATATGTATTTGAATATGTCCAAGAATACACAATTACTGAATTTTTACTTACAAAGACACTATTATTAAAAAAATATCAAAAATCTCATAGAGACAATGCTATTTTTTATATTTAATATAAAATATATGGAAGTATGGGGTGATTACAGGGCTTACGACCTGTCTTTGGCTGGCTTAAGTGATCATTTTATATAAATATAACGGGTGACAATATGCTGTTAAAAAAAGGAAAAATGAATTATAAAATTTGGTCCATAGATGGCGATGATGTAGTGGTACTCAAAGCGAGTCCACATACTAACATATATACAATTTTAAAAAATTTGATAAATGTGGAGATTGAGGGGTGAGAATTGGTGAACGTTATAAATATATAAAATGTGATCACTTAAGCCAGTTGTAAGCCCTGTAATTACCCCATACTTCCATATATTGTCCATTAAATATAAAAAATAGATTTGTCTCTACGAGATATTTGTAGAATATACATAAACTAGTGCTGTGACGGGCGCAAAAAATATACGCAGTTCATATAATGACGATATTTTATAGAGTTCGTTATTTTTGCTGTCTTTCTCTATCTAAGTGTTGCTTTTTCTGAACTGGATCATCTTCATATTCGTGATGCATCAGAAACTAAATACTAGAAACACTTTTTAATATCCAACGTCAAATGAAATTAATGAATTATCCAGAAAAACAATTTGATATTTAAATTTTGAAGACCGTTTATAATGAAATTATTAAAATTATTATTATTTTTAATTTATAATAATTTAAATCACTTCTCTGGAGCATTACAATGCTCCATGATTTTCAAATATCTAACAGTAGATTAATGTGTTTGCTTATTTCTATTGAATGAAATGTAATTTTTTTTTTATATAATTTTAATTTGTGACGAACTTACATTAGAGTAGGTGTTTTAATCAATAATATATGTTCCGTATATAAAATATTTTTTAGCGATAAAATCCCGCAGCTGTGTATACAAGAGGTAAATATTTTCTGATGCCGGAGACCAGGGTAAGTTTATATCCAATGTATTGGAAAACTGGCTAACGTACACATTTCTTAATATTTTTATCACCAGCCTCGACCAAAGCCTTCCACTTTAACCCTTCACACGATGCGAGACGTACGGAAATTAAAAACGTTGAAATTGAAATTTACCATATAAAAATATTGATAAAATTTCACAATATAACAGTGGGAATTTTTCTATTTTACTTTTGGTTGACAACATTTAAGTATGTCCAAGAATACACAATTACTAGATGCTTATTTCCAAAGGCATTGTTATTAAATAAATTATAGATATCCTATAATGATGAAACTATTTGTATTATAATATATGGAAGTAAGTAATATAAGAAATATGGGTACATAAGTGTTTCTACATGGTAACATATATACAACATCCACAATAAAAAAGATTCCTAATATAAAATTTGATAGATATGGCGATTGATTAATGGATGATAATGTGAACGTTATATTTGTATAAAGTGATCGCTTAAAACAGCTGAAGACAGATCGTAAGCCCTGTAATTACCCATACTTTCATATTTTTCCATTAAATATAATACAAAATAGCTTCGTCTTTATGAGATATCTATTATTTGTTTAATAACAGTGCCTTTCTAGAATAAAATTCAGTAATTGTGTGATCTTGGACGTATTCAAATATTGCCAATAATAACTGATCAAAATATATAAAATTGAAAAATATTGATTTTTCAGTCGTATTCTAGTATAATGTGTTAAAAACATTTTACAGAAAAATAATATGTAAATTTTATAGTGATACTCGAAGCGAGTCTAATAATAACATATATAGAATTTTCAAAAATTTAATATATATGGGTAATATAGGGTGAAATTAGTGAACGTTATATATATATACATATACATAAAGTGATCACTTAAGACAGCCGAAGATAGGTCGTAAGCCCTGTAATTACCTTCCATATTTCTATATATCATTCTTTTAAAATGTAATGAAATAGCTTCGTCTCTATGAGATATCTGATATTTATTTAAAGAATATTACTTTCAATAATTAAAAAAAAAAAAAATCGATTCTCATTGTGACATATATGCTGTTTCAGGGAAATGAATATCAAATTTAGCTCATAGATGACGACAGTGTAGTGGTACTCGAAGTATTTCCACATATTAACATATACATAGATATCGAGGTTGGTTGGGTGGAATGGTTAACGTTACATTGTGTAAAGTGGTCACTTAAGCCAGCCGAAGAGTGTTCGTAAGCCCTGTAATTAAATTACCCATACTTCCATATATACCGTTTTCGATACCGTGATTGCAAATGTTTCCCGGATACAACAACAGAATTTAGTTTCAACCAGATGGGGCACCTCCACACACTATTAAAATCTCGACGGAGAAGCTGAGGGTAATTTTCCCAAGAATATTAATTAGCAAGTACTTAGATATACCCTGGTCACCTCGGTCGCCAAATTTAAAGCCTTGTAATTTTTTCTTGTGGCGACACGTGAAGTCTAAAGTGTACAATGAAGGCACTACAAGAAAACATCCGGCGAGAAATCGCTGCCATCAATCCAGCATTTGTTTGAGGATAGCATGGAAATTCGATTAACCTTTACCATACTATGATATAAAATACCCAAACGCAGCCATGCTGTCAACTCGTGTTACCCGTAAATGACAGTTAGAAAAAATGTTTTTATTGGCTTAAATGGCTTTAATGGAATGAATTTACTCTAAATATTGAGCATTCAATTTTGAAAAAATGATTAATAACAAAATTTAGAGCATTCATTAAGTCCCATATATTATGCCCTTCCCTTCTTATCTCTCTTCATTTAATTAGCGATAAAGAGACAATTATATTTGTATGTTTGTTATTCTTTTCACTGTGAAAATAGTGTGTGATCTCTGTCTTTCATATAACAAATTGTATTTTTACTAACATATTAACTTTACAACGGATTGAATGGGAAAAAATAAATGTTTTGTATGATTCCCTTTTCATAATTGGTTTTTCACTAGTCATTCCTAAGCGCTAATATTTTTTTTAGGATTATCTAAAATATTAATCTTATGTTGCATGTATTTACTGAAATATTACTGGTTTAATTATTATGGTAGACCTGTATTACTGCATGGTTTGGGAAGGGTTAAAAAAGTGCATTGCAAGAAGTGGACGTCACAACATAACCTTTAAAAAGTGAAACCCGTTGATATTTATTTTCTATTAAAACTAAAATAAATGTAATAAACTTATGTGTTTGTTTTTATTTCAATTTAAAAATCGTAAAGTTTCTTTAAAACACCCTGTACATGTTATACATTCATACCTAATATACTATTTTGGATTCTGGTTTTTGACAGGCCATGGTCCTGGGTCGTACTCACAGCTGACTAGAATGTCTCTCCGTCAGATGCGCGACATCTATCCACCGACGTGGCATTGGGGTTAAGTATGGATGCGGTTAAAATTTAATATTATGAATCAGAAGTTTAAATGTGCGAGCGTATGGTACCCCATAAATTACACACAGCGCTCACATATTCTTTTGAATACAATCGCGGAGTGTATGTGCTTTAGATCTTGATCTACCTCACAGTAACACGATCCAATATGAATTATTACAAAAATTAGAAATGACGACATAAAAAGTAGGATGAAATTTTTTTTAAAAAAAATCAATCTCTCCGGAGTTTTTTATAGTCGATTCAATTCCCAGAATTTTTTGAAAACAGCAAGTGACATCCTATGTACAAATATACTTAGTGTTTATATTTTATTAAAAAAACTTACAATTTATCTATGAAAACAAAAATCATAATGAAAGTGAAACAATAATTTAGCAAATCTCTGAAATTACTGACTTTAAACAGTGAAGACAATTTGAAAAGGACTTATTAAATAAATAAATAGCCTGTCAGTACTTTAATGTACTTTATCCTCTATTGCAGAAAAAAGTGAGACATAAAAGTTATAAAGAAGAAAATTTTGATACAAATATTTACAATTTTGGTTCCTACTCGACTCTACTCTATAGTCTACTGGTTATTTAACTTTACATTCATCTTCTTCATCTTACTCGCAATGAGAGCAATCGTGATCATGGAACTGTGTCCAATTTTTCTGTATTTCGGCACGGATTGTTTGTCACCTGACGTTTTTCTCAGAAAACATCTTAAATGTTGATATTTTGTAAAATATTTACCTCATCACGGGCAAAGTTCAGCGAAGCAATTATGTAAACACTACTAAATACATTTTACATAAACTTTTATTATTATTTTCTAAATTGACTTAAAACACTGTTATATTCCGCTATATTTTATTGTGTTAAACGTTAGAACGTTTTCGGGAACATCTTCCCATTATCAATAATATAATTCAACTAAAGTTAAAAACACTTTTAGACAGTGTTGGTGTGTTTGAAGTTAATGAAGGTGGGGGTGGGAGGTGGACTTATGTGGACGTGGATGAGAGAGGGGATGTAAAGGGCGGTATTTACATCCGGTATTACATTACTGTACACACCATATATTACTGTCAGTGTTTTACAGTTATATTACAATAGTATATATAGTGGAATAAAACAATGTTTCATCTCAATTTACAAAATAATCATGGAATTCCACAAAGTTTTTATTATTATACATATATTTTTTTTATTTAAAAACTTTGATCATTAAAAATTTATTTCGTAATGGTTATGTAACCATATTGCAGAAAACCAAAAAAAATAAGCAAATAATTTTCCAACTTTCTTCAATATTGTAAATCATTTGTGGTAAATTTTGTTTATCGTTTGTTTTTCGCCTGTTTCAAAATTTCCGATATTAATTAATTTTCCCCGTTGGAGAGGCGGAGCGAGATTTCGTAATGAAGGTTGTTCTTTATTGCAGGCATATGTTTCCGCTCGTCTGCGTCAATTCTGATGTTGATTCAATCGCACCATTTGGCAACAAAGCATTGCACAATTTCTCAGAAATTAATTACCACTTTCACACACACACACACACACGCACACTCATGCCGCATTACCGTAAACAAGGCATTTGATGTTGATTGAATAAGAAACACGTGATTGGTGTTGAGTCGTTCATTGTAGTCAAGCAGAGGAAAGGAACAGTATAGAAGATAGCGAAGCATGAAGTATAAACAATGAGAATAGCGAGTCGGCGGTGCTGAAGTATTGTCGACGAATGATCAGAGTAATTACTAGGCACGGAAACGTCCGTGCGTAACGATAAAGTTTCCATTTTTTATTATACAGAGCGGACATTTGTGTAAAACGTTTTCAATGAAAATTTTCAAGCAATATGTAAAAATAAATACGGGCGGCAGAAAAAGTGACCACACTCCCGCGCGCGTCTCCTCTTAAGCTTTATCTTCACATACACAACACACACAAACACATACATACATACTACAGGCGGTTCTCGCGCGATGACATATACACATCATTGTAATCCTAAAGACATCACACCCTCCCCCGCTTAAGACAAACACCCTCTCACACTCCTCACACCCGCCAATAGTCCCCATGACGAAGACGGTGGTGGCACCCGGGCAGGATTCCTCTCTTGTCCTTAGAAGGCACCAGCAGTTGAAACAGAGAACACGCTTGACCCGCTTTTAATATCGATCGCGTCTAATGTTATTGAAACACATCCGCGTCCTAATTCCTATCCTCGATCTCACATCCTACTGCTTGCTTTCAGTATAAGTTATAAATCTGACTCCACCAGGTGTCATTTGATCAATATTATTTGTTTGATCTCGACATCGTGATACCATTCGAGGTATGGACAATTTTCTCCAGTGCAGTGGAGCACTGTTTTGTGTGATCATATTGTTTAATTTTTGAGTGAACTGTGACATTGCCGTCTTCAGTCGGGAGCGGAGATCATCCACTATCCTCGTGCACGCAGTGTGTAATTTCGGCGATGCCAGCAGACATTTCGGAGACGTGATATTTGAGATAAGACGAGTAGTCCTTCTAAATCCCGGTCCCCTAGATCGCTGGTCCTTCGAAAAAATATCTTTCCCCGCATCAACCTTTTTTTACATCTGTCTCCGTATTTTCTTCCCCATCTTGCGGTAATTTTGACTTACAACTGGAATTATCGTAATACATTCCGTTCCACAATAATTGATGCATCAATATATAAAAGACTTTGTTTTAAAATATTTAAGGTTCGTTACGTCATGACATTCGTGGCATCACACCCTTACATTAGGTCAGTAAGCAGCCCCACAACTTCCTCGAAACTGTTATAAGAGCTGGTATTCTCATATTAGTTTCAATAAAGCATTCTGATTATGAGTTCAACCTTTAATAAATTACTATACAGTTTATATAACAATACGATGTAGTGAGATAAAAATATCCAATTTTTATGACACAAGGGTTTAACATAGATTGAAAATATTAAGATTATTGATATAACATGTATTCCGCGTAAGTATCTGTATTTAAAAATAAATAAACACATCAAACTAAGCCAATTGCACAAATACATTTAGGTTAGATTCAGGATAAGCAGTACGCATTCCTGAAAGGTGAAAGGTGTCGTGGATTGTTTATTTAAAAACAGCCTTGAGGTTTCCTAAGCTCGCTTTTTGACTAATCTTCCCTCTGAGTTTTGCGGGTGTTTGCGCATACACGGTTTGGCATACATAGCGCACACAAAAATAAATAGCGCGCATACAATTTTTACCAATATTTCATCATAATGTGCCGCCTTTTGATTGTTGATTTATCATGTTTAAGATCACTAACATTTTGGACATTTAACTACTTGCTGAGGTTACACAGCCGAGTTAATTTCTTTCTACCTACGCATCTGCTGCCTTCTGTCTTACCCTGTATAATAAGTTGTAAAATATAGTGATGAGAAAAAATACTACTCTTGACTCACCGGTGTGATTGTGATTGACATTCGATAATATCAGTGATTGAAAACTGTGACTCTGATAACAGTTTCATTACTAATACGCGTTCTCCTCACGATATCACAATACACGAAATAATATTTATTTTAATTTTGATCATATTTACTTATATTATTTAAACTTCATTTGCATAAAAACATATTATAGCATATGTAACTAATATATACCTAATTTAATACCATTAAAAAAATATGAGATTATTTTTCGGTTATATTTCGGATGAATTGCATAAAACGTTTTTGGCAGAATCTACAGATAGCGCTTCACGAATTATAACGTCATTCCTTCATTAATATTTTCATTTCATATGCACGCACGCCGAATCACGGTTCACACCCAAATATAAATAAAATTTAAAAAATGAACCACGAATCACGATATTCCCAGATATTCAATCACCGAGTGTGACTCAAAAACATCAGTGATTGACTCACAGTTCGTGATTATGAGCTTATCACATTTTTAATTGTGAAGAATGTAACCAAAGTATGTAGATTTTTTGATAGTTCTTATTATTTCTTTTGACGTATTAATCATTCTTAATATATATTCATCAGTAATGTGGTCTTCTGTAATGATTATTATTCTCTCCCCCGGCGTACAAATAATGGCATTGGTCCTAAAAATTGCACAAAAGATTTTCTATACACACACCGTGATCCATAATTAAAAGTAAAATTGTTATTAACCTCTAAAACTGATACCTAACAACCTCAAACAATTGAATTTTCCAAAGTAATACATTTATTGGTTTTTATGAAATTCTGGTTTAATCGTTGTGAAGTGAATTATTATTAATTCTACCTTTCCTAACGAGATAAATAATTTACCGGCGAACAATAAATGTCTCATTTATCATCAGATGTATTAAATGATTCTCCACTGAATTCAAATATAAACTAATTTTTCGTTCAGACGTTTTATTACATTTTGTTAAGAAATTTGACAGGTTAAATCTACTGTGAAATCTTAATATTTTTATTTATATGTTTTCTAAGAAAATAAAATATATTTTATTTTTATTTGTGCGTTTAAATCACTGTTTTAATACACTGGTTTAACTTTCTCGTTTCAAGTAAACAGAAAATATATTTTCTAACAGGAAAATGTTATTTTATTACGCTTCAGCGTCATCGTGAAAGATGTTTAACCGAAGGAAATAACAAACCTATTACGCGAGGTAATAATTTTCTTTTCAATTTTGTACCAAAGCCGCGTTTGTAACTTTTAAGGCACGTTATGAAACCTCAAAGTACAATAAATAATTATTTAAGTACATTTTAAAGTATATCAAGTTATACATTTAATCAAAATGAATTAGGTGTAAATATGAAATTCACAGGGATTCAAACCTATAACGTTATAATGCCGATAATTTTTTTCAACCAATTACGCTATAGCAACGTATATTATTAGCATACAAATTAAATGCATCAATTAGAAAGATATACATACAAAGAAGGTATTCTCAATAAAAAGGTGATAGCTTTTAAATAAATGGAACGTAAAATGTATCAACTTGAAATAACTGGAACATGTAAGATTGAAAATTTGTCGACTATCTACGAGGCTGACGTAGCGTAATTGAATTGTATGTACATCTTTCTAATTGATGCTTTTAATTAGTATTAAAATATCACAGAGCTATGTTTTGAAAAAAATACGAATTCACAAATACTAACGTATTCTCTTTAAAAATATATATATTATTTGCATCAAATTTATGTTATTTATACATTATATGTTGTTTTTTAGTAAGTAATCTATTTTTATTTATAAAGAAACAATAATATATATTTTTAGTTAGTATTGACATCCTGAAGAAGAAAATGGTATTTTTCGAAACCGGTTGATGTATTTAAATGCAATAAGTGGTTAATAAAACAAAGTTAACAAATAAAAATATGAATTTTAACCGCATAGTTAATTTTGCTAATTTTAAAAGTGGTAGTAATCTATTTCTTTCGGTATATTTATTTAGTTATCTGGTAAATTCCGCGAATTCAATTGCTCAAAATTCAAATTCTTTCAATATTGCGTTGCTCGAAATACAAGTTTCTTTAAATGTTATTTGGTCGATTATTAATTTCTTGAATTTGTTTATTTGAAGGGTATTAATTTAGTTTTGTGTGACATGATGATAGACATTTTATTACCTCTGATGCATCGCACGACTTTATACGACGTACATTTTGTATCGCGCAGCATATTATCATAGCCCGTATAATAAGACATGAATTAATTATATAATATAAAAGATTTCATAAATAATTCATATATTTATTATAATATTTTTGTTTTATGAATTTTTGCCTTTACTCACATGTGCATACTTCGTAAAGAATGAATTATGAAATTAAAAAATCCTTTATTAAATAAATAGCCTATTTCATAAAATTGATTTTTTATTTTTACTTTTCATCTATTTTCGTTTTGAAATGTGTAAACATCTATTTGTTAAACCTGAATAATTATAAAAATATTAATTAATTAGTTAAATAAATCATTTTTATCCTTACTTTATTTTTATTTTCTTATAATTTTTTCGACCTGCGTAAACGTTTATCGTATTTCATAACTTTTTCGATGAATTTTTTTAGTAATTATCATCCACCGTTGTCAATCTATGCACTAAAATAAAGTCACTGCCACTCTCTTTCCCATGCTCTGATAATTTTGTCATCTGTGTAATTTTTTGTATCGTGAATAAAACCATACAAGGAAGAAGGAAGCTGCATGAGGCCGGCAAGGTTACCGTCTTGCTACTACCAGCTTCCATCAGCCATACATGCTCAACGTACTGAATGCGTACACGGCAGCGCTCCGGATAGGTTATGCTACTATTTTCACTTCATATACTGACGTTCGCTGCAGCAGCAGCTTTCGAGACGCCTCCGATTTAAACCTCAACTTTTGTAATAAGTTTTCTTCAAAAATTTCAAAGCTAACAGCTTCTATCCATAATACATAATCCATCATAATATTATTTGTCCATCGTCTTACAATATGGAACACCCATTGTCATTTATGCTATTTAAAAGTGATAATAATATTCTCCATCTGAACCTGCACTTTAACACACATGTTTCTTTTTCTGTATCTTCAAATAATTTCTATCACACATCTTTAAAATATTTACTCAGTTATTTTCATAAATGTAATTGTTTTAAATCATAATGACCTTTTTGTATTTTGACTGTTTTAATTTTGAACAGTTTGTTTTACATATGTTTAAAGTACATTCTGTATGCATACATATTTTATTTTAGTTAGGTTAGGTGATTTTGATATTTCTATTATTAATAGGCGTTTTATTTACATACCATACTGTTAACGATATATCGCCCCTCGTGCATAAAGTATCGTTAGTAAAGATATCATTTTTAATCATTTTAGTATTTCGTATGTATTTGATACTTATTTACGTGGCAAATTTAAATATGTATATATTGTATTCTGTATTCTGTATTGGTGTAGGTACTAGTGAACATAAAATTAAAAAAATTACAGCCTTTAAAAATGTATCAAATACGTGCAGCATACTAGAATGATGAAAAATGTCATTTTTTACTTACGATACTTTACGTAGGAGGGGTATAAATATATGTAATACATGTTGTTTGGGATTTATACTTATATATGATGTACCTTGAACGAACTAATGCCCTTAAGGAGAACACATTCTTACTGTGAAGTTGTAATTATTCAGAACATAGGTCTGTGATGTTTTAAATACTAATTTAATGTATTAATTATAAATATATACATGTAAAATCAATGTATTAATTTGAAAATGTGTAACATATAGGTTCGAAAATTTGTTATGAAAAATACTGGCGCTATAACACAATTGGTAGGTACTTTCCCGGATTGGAAATAGAGATCCAGGTTCGAATCCCGGTAGCGCAAAAACAATAATTTTCAACAAAAATTGATTTTATATGTATATATTAATAATTAATATATTAAATTAGTATTTAGAACTAATGTTCAATGCCTCCCACCTTTACTTCCCTCCCTCGCGGCTATCGAGCGGTCAGTCGATCGGCGACCTTGAATCGGAACGGTAAAACGCTGTTATCAACTTTGAAGGCTCCGTGGGTCTATGTGTCGACCTTTGGCAAAATAGTGATATAATTTCATACAGTCCAATTGAAAGACCCCGGAAAGCGGTGTTCGGTGAGTCTATTTTTCCTATTCCTGTGTTTCTGGCACATAAGATTGCAACACATATATTCCACAAGTTTTTGAGTATACTACGGCAATCAAAAGTATATATCTCATTGAGACAAAGCTATTTATTATTTTATCATACTTCCGTATATTTTATATTAAATATAATAAAAAAAAGCTTTGTCTCTATGATATATCTGATATTTGTTTAATAACAGTGCCTTTGTAGTTGAAAATTCCAGTAATTGTGTGTTCTTGGACGTATTCAAATATTGCTAATATTATTATATATACTGAAAGTTAACTGAAACAAAATTCAGTCTCGATACGAATGAAAAAAATAAATCACACAGTTAGTGTCACAGTTATGGTTCGGACAACAGCCCCCATCCCCCTTATTAGCTGTAACATCATCGCTGTACTATTTCACGAGTTGCTCTACACAGCGCGAACATAAATGTGCCTTTATCCATTAGGTTACCTGTAATCCTGATCGTTTAAATGTTATTTGTTGGACAAAATTCGAAGGCTAAACCGATAAACGCAAATCACATCGTTAATTAAAATGTCAAATCGTGAGGCTTTCAATTTACTCGTTTACGGTCCGCCGCGGGCCTACAGTAAAATGTATCGTCACGAAAGTCCTGACATATCTGGAACTCGACAAATATCTCTTGTTCTACTTTTAAGCAGTTGGAATGAGTACGGAAAAAAGTGCCTTAAACAACCGAAATCAACATTTAAATGTTGCAGTTTTACTATACGTACGCACATTTCGAATAAACAAAAAATCTACAATCGTTTGGCAACATTGCCGTGTATAAAAATATTTATCGATTTTTTTCAAATGGATTAACCGAGGATGGCGAAACTAATCTAGGTAGGTACCTACTTCCCATGTGTGGATTGAAGACGAGAACGGAAACATTATTTTAGAATTAGCGCCATCTGTGTAGCAGTAGAGATTTTAATGGCTTGGTTCTAGAAACTACCACGACAACTCACCGCTGTACCTATGGCGCTCTTGTGTATCGCTGCATCGAGCTTTTCACATTACTCTGTTCTGTCTTTAAGCTAGTGAATTACTCAAGTCATATAATTGGCTATTTACTGAAATTAAATATCCAATCAAATTAAATTGCTTGATGATACAAAATTACTAGAATAATTTGAATTTGATGATAAATTTATTTTTTAAATTGATTCTATAAAGAAACAATAACATATATTATTGATTAGTTATTGATATCCTGAAGAAGAAAATGATATTTCACGAAGCCGGTAGATGTATGTAACTCAATAAGTGGTTAATAAAATAAAGTTAACAAATAAAAATATATTAGGAGAACACATTCTTATTGTGAAGTTGTAATTATTCAGAACATAGGTCTGTGATATTTTAAATATGAATTAAATATATTAATTAGAAAGATATACATATAAAATCAATTTTATCGAAAAATATTGTTGTTGCGCCACCGGAATTCGAACCTGGATCTCTTTCCTAACCGTGGAAGGTGCATTATCCAAAATTGATTTTATATAATATATCTTTCTAATTAATATATTTAATTCATATTTAAATTAAAATATAGAATATATTTTTGTTCTGAAGTTGCAATATCATTTAATCGCGACATATTATCAAATCGAGTGCTTGTAAAGAGTGTCATATTATATGTATCTTACGAGCACATATAGTCAATCCCATTGACCCCATTATACCTAGTTTATGACCTTGATATAGTGCCCAATAAAACTTACTTTGCCGCTTGCTCAAATGCGACCATAAAACATTTGCCTTCAAATACATTTCCGTTTCCGCTAAGCACCGCGCACTTCCGGTTCAAGTTATCCGAAGGGGACTTTGCATTAATCATATAAACATGTTTCTAGACTTCGACTCGGCTTCATGGTGGCAACGGGAAATGCCGTCTGTTGGATTGTAACATCTCGCTCCTGCCGCATGTGTAAATTGTGTAATAGAATACTACAAGTGTACCGCTTAATTTATCGCTATCAATTTTTACACACGTCATTAAATAACAAAAGAAAAAGTTTGTAAAATTAATTTGTGGCCTCATTTTTTATTAATAATTAGACAAAATACTTTGTTTAAACCACTGCTTATTGATTATTCTATATGGTATTATTGATAGTGGGAAGCAGTGGAGAAAAATTGTGTTTTTCAATAATATTATTTCAAATTCAATAATAAAAAATATCCCAAATTCCATACAACCAGTTTTTTACACTAATAATAAAGTAAAGAATTATATATTAATATTTTTAAAAAATCGGTGGTCTACAAATTAATTTGTAACGATTGCAATTATTTTTATTTAGGTAAAACTTGCAGAAATTTTTTATATTAGAATTAAAGAGCACTTGAGATGCCTAAATAACAACTATTCAGAATTTTCCAATCACCTTTTGGAAACAAACCATTCTTTTGATATTAACAAGAGATTAGAAATTATACATACTAATACTAGGGGTATACTGTTAGATAAATATAACCAAATCTTCTTTGCAAATAGTCACCTTTTAAATTTGTTTTCAAATAAGTTCTTACATATTCACCACTTTTTTCACAGTTTTGTTTTTATCTATGCTTGTATTTTTTAATTTCAGTATACATTGTTTCCTGAAGAAGATACCATATGTATCGAAACATGTAGAATAATCAATAAGTAGTGGTTTAAACAAAGTATTTTATCTAATTGATAATGAGTAATTAATGAGTAGCTTGTTAGTGTAGTGGTCAAGACGTTGGCCTAGTGATCTAGTGGTCGGGGGTTCGCGCCTCGTTCCAGGACACCAGCAAGTTAGTCCTATTTTCATAGCACGAGCGTTTAGCTTAGTTTGAAAATAGTAATAATATTGATGTGATATGCATCTCTATTTAAAAAATAAATAATAAAAATTGATAATATTACATAATCTGTTTATTTTATTAATACAATTTAATGTTACTATGACATTTCAAAATTCGAAGCAAAAACGAAAAATACAGTCAGCTTTAAGTCATTACAGAAATCTATCGTATTCAAATATTATTATGGTATGTAAATATTTTTAAAGAGAATACACTTTTATTGCGAAGTTGTAATTTTTTAAAACATAGATGGCTTTCAAATAATGAAACGAAATTTGAAATGTGTTTATTTAAATCATAGCCTGAATTTCGCATATTTTAATTGCACGTAAAAACGCTCAATAAAATTACAGTTGTAGCAAAAAAATTGGCCACAATCGGTAGTAACTAAAATAATTTTTCGTTTAATTGTTTTTTTCAGTTAATTATCTTTCTAGTTAATACAATTAATTTGTATTAAATATACCACAGAACTAAGTTCTGAAAAGAACTGAAACATCACAATAATAAGACTCCTTAAAAAACTTTCTAAATTAACTAATTGATTTAACTAACGATGAATTATTTTATCAAACACTTCCAAATATTTCGACAAATGATGATCCGGCAAAAAACTAACAAGATAATAGAATTTTTTTTAATATACGCAAGTCATTTATCAAGCGAATTAACGAGTGACGTAACGAATGACTTAACGATTCCTTTTTTGGCATCGTGAATCAGCATCATCAGAGCTATAAACTAAGTAATCTAGTTATATTTAAAATTTACATCTTCGTGCTTTGCTGGAATCCATAACGATCTGATCGCAACAGTTGTGCGTTCAGGTCATTATGAATTTCAACATTGTACTGTACATTCAACAAGCACATTAGGCAACCCGCGTGAAGTATCCAGCATTAATTAGTTCAGACTCGACTGTAACTTGTATTAATAAACTCAGCGCCAACCATAATTATCGTTGTATCATGATCATCCGTGATACTTGCATCTCGCACTGTATACGTTGTGTGCTTTACTATACATCTGATTACGAGGAATGGCTGAGACTGAAAGTAGACACTTTTACATAAACCGTAATCTCTGATATTGTGTCTATTCCGAGCCTCGCCCTGGAAAATCTATAAAGCTCATCGAGGACGTCTTGCAAGGTCTAGTGGAACAAAATTCCAATGTAACTAGCAGAGAAGTTTGGACTTGGTCATTCAAACATTTACTGATTTACTGCAAATTGGGTCAATGGGTTCTTCACAAACTAGTCTAATCGTGTGAAGAGAGTGAATGTCTGTTCTTCTTTGCTGTCACGTCTCAGAAATGAACCATTTTTGGAAACGATGCCTCACCCACCATATTCGCCGGTTGTCACCCCATTTGATTATCATTTATTCCGTAGTCTTTAAAATCTTTGGACTGAAAAAATATGAATTCTATAAGCGAGGTCAGAACAGTACTGGAGAAGTATTTTTCACCACGGATACGTGAATTTTAGAAAAGGGGCCTTGCAAGTTTACGTAAAATATAAAAGAGCCTTGTGAAAATTGAAAGGGAGTGTATTTTTTTTTTTTACAGTGTATTTATGGGCTGACCTTACTATTTATGGGCTGACCTAATATATTTACCATTGTATCGTTTGTCTTATTTTATCATTTAAATAGAAGTAACGTTATCAATTTCAATTATCGCTTCTTATTTAAATCTTGATATTACAAACCTTTCAATATATTTTACGAATAAATGAAACGCTGCAATAATAAGACCGCTTGGAGGTTAAAATTCATTTTATGATAGTTCGCAATCATTTTAGATCTTATTAAACAAATAACCAGAGCACGTATATTTATAATGGATTTACTAATTTCCTAGAAAGGTAAAAGTTTCAGAGGCTGTACTTACGTAATAACGAGGGCTTTAAATTGTTTTGTATAATTGATAATCTTTAACAATTGTTTGTTTACACCTAAAGGCAGCGCTGGCGTTACGCACAGGTGCCTGCCTGTGGCGGCCAAATCAAAGGGGCTGCCGAAAAATATATAAAACTTGAAAAACAAAATCTCAAGTTGCAAAACGATAATAGATAGTGGTGTAGAAAAATGAATCGAGGCGTAATCCAAGAATGTAAATCAAATAAATAAAATTATTAGCAATATTTGAATATGTCCAAGAACACACAATTACTGGATTTTCACCAACAAACTTAAGATCACTTAAGCCAGCCGAAGACAGGACGTCAGCCTTGTAATTACTCATACTTCCATATATTTTCCATTAAATATAATAAAAAATAGCTTCGTCTTTTTGAGATATCTATTATGTGTTTAATTAACATTATAGTTATTAAATACTATTTAAATCAGAAAGATACATATAAAATACATTTTATCAAAAAATATTGTTATTGCGGTACTGAGATTCGAGCCTGGATCTTTTTCTAAACCGGAGAAGTTGCATTATTCAACTATGCTACAGTGACAGTACTTTTGACGACAAATTTTCGAACCTATATGTTACACTTTTTCAAATTAATATATCTATCGTTCCATTATTTGAAAGCCATCTACTTTATTTTTACGGAATCAAAAATACCTTTGAGTAAATTGATAGCAGACGCCAGAATTAACAATTCATTTTATTAAATTTTGGACACATTGATACAACTTATATATTATATTATTAAAGAGAACACATTCCTATTGTGAAGTTGTAATTATTCAGAACATAGGTCTGTGATATTTTAAATACTAATTAAATTAGTAGAATGTGTTCTCCGTAATAATTATAGTTATTTCCTAATAAAGCAGTAATTTATAGTCAACACTAGTGTCCAGAATGTCGTAAGGGGCAAGTTTCAAAATACCTGCCTAACAAAATACCGCTTCTAAAGTGTTTTAGGGCGGCCAATTTATGGGGATGGTGTTATTAAAATTGAAAACATCATCTTCACTGTAGTTACAAGAGTAGAAAAAAACAATTTTCCTTGGGGCGGTAAAATATCTGGCACCGGCGCTGCCTAAAGGTAAATAAATTTAAATTACGAATTGTTTTGTACCACCGTAATATAAAAGCAAGTTTCTTTCTTTACAACAAATTGATTTATAATAAAAGCCTTAGTATTTTCCATCTGTCCCTACTCTTGGTTTGCAGCTGACAGTTCTTGGCAAGTGGCCATGTTTGCCTTTCTCATTACTCGGGTCAGTTTGCTCTACGTCTGCCTCGTCCTTTTGTCTTTCATTTTCTCTTAATTAATTCTTCGCACTTTAATATTCTTTCAGTTTATTATGACTCATTGTGTGACTGATCCATTTTTTTCTTCTGTTTTCGATGGTATTGCCAATTATCTTTTTATTTTTATTTTTCGTGTGCAGCTTTATTTGTGAGAGCTGGGACTACTTTAAGATTATCGAATGCAGAATTTAAGAGACCAGATCAACTTTCTAGAAGATAGTAAAAATAAATAAGTAAATAAACAATAATTTATGTAATTAGTATTACTAGCAGGAAGCAATCGGCTCTGCATGCAGTTATTATGGCTACATCGCAGCCGGAGTTTTCATAGAATCTATATTTCAATGTGGAAATTATTACATTTATTGCGCCATGTAGTTGTACTTTGTTTTTATTTTCAGTAAGAAATAACAAAATATGAGTAAAATGATAGGTGCTATGTATATATGCTATCTCAATTGATATGATTATTTTCAGAATTCTATTAAAAGCATAAACATGAAGAACACAATGAACTAAAATAAAAAATAATAATTTTTAATTGTACAGGTAAAACAAATTAACTTAAAATCTCATGTAAATACGATATTTTGTGTAAAACTGTAACCGGTAATAGACTGAGGACATTTTCGTACTGTAACGTATATGCATTTAATATATAATTTAAAAACAACCCATCTACGGCTCAGCGTTTCCTTTAACTTCCAACTTTCCACCACGGCCAGCGACGTATTAATCCGTCACGACGTAACTTATTTATTTGATACGTTTTGTATTTTATAGTTGCTTTGAATAGCGACACCTACCGGAGACCTTACCAAACGGATAGAATGGATACATATGTTAATGCAATATTACAATAGATTATATAAAGAGTCGAAATGCATATATATTATAAATAGTATATATCTTTTCCATTTCATATTTAATAAATTTTCAATGAAAGCAAACACGTTGTGGCTTAACTCTTCCCAAACCATGCAGTAATACAGGTCTACCATCATAATTAAACCTGTAATATTTCGGTAAATACGTGCAACGAAAAACTAATATTTTAGATAATCCTAAAGAAAATATTAGCGCTTAGGAATGACTAGTGAAAAACCAATTATGAAAAGGAAATCGTACAAAAACAATTATTTTTTCCGTTCACTCCGTTGTAAAATTAATACGTTGGTAAAAATACCATTTGTGATATGAAAGACAGAGATCACACATTATTTTCACAGTGAAAAGAACAACAAACATACAAATATAATTATCTCTTTCTCACTAATTAAATGAAGAGAGATAAGAAGGAAGGACACATTGTATAGGACTTTATGAATGCTCTAAATAATGTAATTAATCAGTTTTTCAAAATTGAGTGCTCAATATTTAAAGTAAATTCGAGCCATTTAAGCTAATAAAAACATTTTTTCTAACTGTTGTTTGCGGTAACACGAATTGACAGCATGGCTGCGTTCGGGTATTTTATATCATGGTATGGTAAAGGTTAACATTATAATGAAATAATATAATGTTTAGCTTACAACCACTTTATTATGTACATAAAAAAAAAAATTTATTCTCAATAATTATTTCACAACATTCTTAATTTCTGTTATCATCTTATAAAATCGAACATTATCTTTTTATCGAGAATCAAAATTAAGATGCGGTAAAAGGGTGTGGCGTTTCATCAACCAACCGCAATACAGCATACGTCACTTCCTTAGTCTATACGGCATAACTGTTCAAAATTTGGTACCAATCGGCGCAACGGCACCAAAGTTATAAATAAGTGTACAAAATGCGATCACAACAAATTCTGACGGCACGCACATTTCCAAAGTTTAATTTTCCAATAGCCTTGACAAGTGATATTGGCACAGAGGCAGAATCGCTCGCCTGCTCAGAAAATGTTTAACCAAATGCACGCTGATTATGCCAATCATAATAAATGGCCGGTGCCCTGCCATATTAATTACTCCTTCAGTAGACTGTGGTGCCGAATTGGAATACAAATATAAAATGTAGATTTTGTTTTAGATATTACTTAATACACTAATTTATATTTTTAACGTATTAACGATTTAATTTTATTTGAAAAAATAGTTATCCGTGTTTGTGACAAGCCAATATTTTATTTTTATTTTTTATTTATTAGACTTTTATGACATACATGTTTTTGTTAGATGTGAATATATTATAATATAACATGATAAACATGAGATACAATTATATTGCAATTAAATACTCGTAGTTTATTGTATAGGGTGGATTAGACTGCACTTCTGTCCTGCATTGTCCTGGCAACTTTGCAAGGAGCAGTCTGTGTTAAAGTAGCCAGTTTTTTTCGTGCTGTTGTGGTGTTATTTAATTCAAGAACGATAAAGATTCGACAGGAATAAAAATAAAGATAGAGAAAAAAATATATGTAGTGAGTGTGTGTGAAAGATGGTCATCAATCATAATAAATGCTTCTTATGTACATATGTACCATTTATTATGTACAGAATAAATACTGTATTGTTTTCGAATCTTTCTCAGGTGTTGGTTTTTCAATCTGGATATTTTAACTGACTAATAATGATATGATTTCAGGATGTCAATAATAACTCAAGTTGTTTCATGTTGGATTTATTCAAGAGAACTGGTTACAAAATATTTACCGGTATCTTATATAGACAAATTTCCTACCTATGTGTATAGAGGACGTGACATAAATAGACTTTTATATTATACAAGGTATCCCAAAAGTATTATTCATAATAAAAATTCTGTAAAAAATAATGGATGGATTTAATAAAAAGATTGTTTATTTTGCATTTAAGTATAGTCCCTGGGAATTTATTTCTTAAAAATTATGTTTTCTAAACGTGATCTGTTATTTTGCTGGCACTCTTCTAAATGGGAGGCAAAATTTCAAAGAACTCCTCGGCACGTATTCTCCATGATCGCTGGTATTTATTCTCAGATATTTTCTTTTAATTGGTCCAGAGAGGAAGGATTGTTTTTGTATACCTTTGATTTAAGGTATTCCCATAGGTAAAAGTCCATTGGTGTCAAGTCGAGTCTACGTGGAGGCTAGTTTATGTGACCTCGTCGGGATATCAATTTTTCAAGAAAATATTACGAACAACTGTACCAGTACTTACAGGACACGCCCCATAGTGACTGAATTATGAATAACGCGGCTTGCGATCGGCATACCCCCCTACCCTCTCCCGCTCGTTGTGTGGATGCATCGAATGAACCAAAATGAAAAAGACTTTTGGGACACGCTGTATTAGATATGACACGTTTTTACATACGAAAAACGTGGGAATTGGTTACATGTATGGCTTGCAGCTATCCTTTTTTCCGTTGAATGCGTCTCATAGGAAATGTCGTACATGGGGCACCATGTATTTGTTTGCTTATATGTAGATGTACGTTTACGAATTCTCTGATAATATGGTTATTCACGTTTGTAACACCAGTGAAGTTATATTTTCACTGGTGTTTCAGTAAAATCATATCTATAATTTAACTGATGGGTGCTAGTAAAATTATATTCTGCTCTAAACTGTCATTTAGACAATTGCAAATTTTCCATTTGCGTGTTTTTGTTTTCGCTTAAAATACGTGTTTATGTTGTCTAATTATCAAATAGTGGTAATTATTGATATAATAATGTATTTTTATTTTTTCGAAACGATACACGCTTTATACAATTTTACCACATGTTCTATAACTAACACAAACATAAAGTAAATTATACTCATAATAATAACATAAATAACTGCTTTCACAACTCACTTGTAGTGGGACACACCACCATCTATGGCCAAAATATTCCGACATCAGATGGAATCAATGTCACAAACACATAATGCATGCGCGGTGTATTCTTACGCACGTGTACCGAATCATCCGTTTGTAAACAAATAAAGTTTCACTGATACTGAGCGGTGAATTTGTAAATCAATGGCTAAGGTAATGAAATTAAGGTCTGTATTTATTTTTAAATGCACGCCAAATTGTCTCTTCACTATAGTAACACAGCTATTACGCATTGTAGTGGGACACATTTTAAGATATCCGAATATGACATTGAGCCCTCACAGATAGTGATCCGACAGTAGATGTAACTTAACTTAACACAATACCTATTTTCGACAACAAGCCAGTACTTAACCACAACAATAGCAGTCATACATCACATCTGCCATGTCGATGGACTCTACAATGGGATCCGAAACATCAGATATACACGGCAGATTAGCCCAGAAAACTATACACAGAATATACTATGATTACACATAATTATTTTCTTGAGATCCTAAAATTAACTGCCTCATGGCATTTAAAAATAATACGAAATAAATGTATTGTATAGATTATTGAAACCTGATGCTAAAGTCTGTCATTGAATATTTCGCGTAAAGTTAGCCAATTATCTTTCATAATCGGAAGTCGTCAAGAAAGTTAGCGACAATACCTCATCGAATAAGTAAAACAGATACCATCGGTCTTTGAAGTATTCAAAACGGCAGCATTCCGGTCCCTAGGCAGTTTAAGTGTTGATCTTATTGAAGGTTGACATTAATATCATTTACGCGTAGACCCACCGGCCGCGCACCGTTTTCTGAAATCTTCAGGGCTATCTTACGGAACCGACATTCTTACACGTGGTGATAACGACTCTATGACAACTGCACACAGTCAGCTTATTAGGTACTCCACTTCCGTGACTTTGTACGAAATAATCTAACCTAATATAGTCTAACTTCTCTTTATAAATTTAAGCCATTAACGTAACTTGTATTAATCTCTCGAATATTAATATTTATTTGTGTGCACTTGTCACTTTGTGCAGTTGTCTATTTGTGCGCCTGTCTTATGTACAGTTATATTGTCACCGAAAATAACGAATTTTGAAAGTTTGAGTTTTATTTATTTATACAAGTTTAGAGATGTAAAAAAATGATCCAATAAACAAAGTAACAAAAATCAGAGGATTAATTTTGTTTAATGGTAATAATGTTTGGAGTGTACCGCAAATGTATTAGTTGTCTAAAAGAAAAATATTTTAATTCTAAGTTTTTTTCGTTTTTCTGCCTACAAAATGAGAACCTTTTACAAACCATTTACGATGTATTTAAAATGTTGAGAAAATCAAATTTTTTTTTTTTTTCAATAAACGTAATAAAAACGTACGCGCAAGTTTCTATTACCTTCCCCATCCCTTAAGCTATGGCAGAGTAATTTTGCTTATCTCCGGGGAATGGAAGCGGATTCAATAAGTCTATTCCTTCCGGGAATGAGGCTTCGGCGGAGGCTCCACGCCTATATGCAAATGAGGAGATTCATATTTTCCCTACAGTGTCGTCAAGTACAGTGTATACGATGGATATAAACACGTCAAGCCGCGCTATAAACACGTCACTCAAGCTTCACTGTTCCTGTCCTGTAACAAGGTTCCATTTCTTGGCTCCTAGTATGACAAAATAGTCCGCATAGGTAGTCTTTTTATATACATCATAGTCTATTTACAAGAGCCTTTTGTACCAAGTTACCCGATACACATAAATAATATACAAAACGTCAATATTGAAATTTCGTTTGTATAATAATTATTAGCAGAATAATTTTTTTACCGGGTAGTGGTCGCTTCTCTGCCAATGGTGATCGCCGCGCGGCCACTTCCAATGTTACACAATGTACACTACAGCACGACTAATACAAATATATGTAGCGCTTAATTCGAAAACCCTCTAAAACGACTTTATGTGTTTTTGAGTTATTGATGAAAACGTGTATTTTGAAAGCAAATGTACATACATTTTTTTAAAATACAATTCTGTAATATATATTTTTTTCTGTATATATCGTTCTGGCAGTGATAATGGATTTTACCATCAACAAGGGTTATGATTGGCTGATTTCATTTTAGAGGGAACAGCAACATATACTCGTTTGCTTTAGAGGACAAGCAGCAAAAACAATATTAGAGTCGGCTAAAAGAGCACAAAAGACAATTATTAGGGTAATAAATGGTTATCCCTTTAGATATCTATCAGATCTTATATATAAGACAGAGATGTGCCTGTTGCCTTTTTTACTTGGTCAGTCCAATGGATAGGGGATCTTTCTCTTTCTTTATATCCTTTGACGTGGCACACGACAACAAGGTATCTTCTCTTCTCGCAAGACGCCCAAAGAATTGAAGGATTCATCTCAGGCTGCAGGTTGAGAGTATGTCATTGATCTTCAGTCCCTGCGGAATGGAGATACTCGTGCGTCTCGTCGTCGATGGTAAGCGCAATATTTTTCTCCAACGCCACATTAAAAATCATCAATTCTAGTACACAATCAACTATCCTCTTCCTTCTAATCGTTCCCGCATGACTGAAAATTCAAACTCCATGGAGTACCTCATTGATGCTTTTGACAGCACTCTTCCATTCGTGTCCTAGACATAAGACAAACCAATATGTTGAGACACGTCCAGTATTTTCATGCTAACAACAACTCACCCCAAGCAATAATCATTTTCACAACACAAGACACCAGTTACCAGTTCCGAGAGCAACAACGACATTTTATCAACGTTTCTACATGTTCTTAGCTCCGAAACTGTACAACACACTCAACACCAACTGGAAATTGTTCACTTCCAATAAAATTACACAAATATGGACCCAATATATAATTCAATTGGGTAGAGATCAACCAGAAGTATCGCTGTCCAACACTACAATATAATCATAATACAATACGTACATTAATAATTCACTAGCTGTACAACACTCTCACGACATTTTTTTTCTCTACTTTTATTTTTATTTATTTTTTATTCCTGTCGAATCTTTATCGTTCTTGAATTAAATAACACCACAACAGTACGAAAAAAAACTAGCTGCTTTAACACAGATGGCAGCCTAGCAAAGCAGCCAGGGCAATGCAGAGATAGAGTCTACTCCATCCCACACAATAAACTACGAGTATTATACTTAATTTCAATATAATTGTATCTTATGCTTATCGTATTATACTATAATATATTTACCTCTGTTACAACAAATACATATATGTCAATAAAGTCTAATAAATAAATTTGGGGTGTTTTGAAACAAACCCTGATTTTGAAAATACAATATCAATGGATTTTGAGAGACACAATGTGTTCTGCATGTAGCCAACAAAAAAAATGTACAAAACTGCATATTTAACTCAAACTATTCGAAATTCGTTTTAGGGGGTTTTGAAATTAGGCGCTACATATATCCAATTAAATATTTTCTTAAAATGATTCGAACAGGTAATTTACCGTTCTGGCGATATGACGTGACACGCAACTGCGGCGTTGCCTAGTGACAGATTATAGTAGGTTCTCCCTAAATAAAGTGGATTGTGTCGCGGCTAAATAAAATTTGTAAAAAGCGGCATGCTTGCGTACGCAGAAAATGATTTTTAGGCCAATTACATAAGACTTGTCGATATTACCGTATATTTATTTATCTGTCTAAAGTTCTCCACCATACGATGATACACAATTTTATGGTTACTTGCAAATCTTGGATAATACTCGTATAAATAAAGCGGTGTCAAAATATAATTGAATCTCGTTAATTATACGATCTTTTGGCAAGTCGGCGGGAGGATTGGGTGTGGAACACCACCTATGTTGCCCTGTAGAACGTTTTTAGGTCTACACTGTTAACCTATACAGGCCAAATTCCGTGTCTACAAAATGACTGTGAAACCATATGAATGTATAGACTGAGGTCTTGCAGAGAAACAAGAAAAGGCTTATCAAGTAGGTGAAAACAAATAAAAAAATACTCCTCAGTTTTGTCAATGTTAAATAGTACATTTGTACCAACTTTACGAGATCATCAAATAAGTAAAATGGCGGCAAAATAATAGGTCGAAGATAGCGTCTTCGAAAGAACCCCGATCGGATCTCGAAATAAGAAAGATTTGGTTATGTGACGGACGCATGCATCCAGCACTCGCTTAGCGGCTGGTGTATCTTTTACTCCTTTCTTATTGAAAGGTTATCAAAGGTATCAGGTTTATCGAAGTCTCCGAACTCATCTCACAGTCTGTGTATTTGTTAGTTAAAAGTTAGTATATTAATAAACTCAGTGCCGATCGTTATATCTTAATCATCCATGTTGCTTGCTTACGTGTCTACAATTGGAAGCGTCTTCATTTTCTAGCTTCTAAAACATACATCACACTTTTTACTCCATAAGTAATTCTACTAATATTAGCAATATTTGAGTATGTCCAAGAACACACAATTACTGAATTTTTACCTAAAAATACACTGTTATTAAACAAATATCAGATATCTTATAGAGACAGATATTTTTTATTATATTTAATGGAAAATATGTGGAAGTATGGGGTAATTACAGAGCTTACGACCTGTCTTCGGCTGGCTTAAGTGATCACTTTATATATATATATATATATAAAGTATTATATGAGAATATTTTTTTAAAATTATTTTAAAGCAATATTTTTTATATGTAAAATGAATGTATGTAGGTCGTTAGCCCTGTAATTACCTCATACTTCCATATATTTTCCATTAAATATAATAAAAAATAGCTTTGTCTCTATGAGATATCCGATATTTGTTTATTTCTACTTATCTTCCAAAGATATTTACAGGTGTAGTGGTTATTTTTAATGATTATAATCGTTATATATATATCTAACATCAGTTGATATATATTCCGATACTTTTATCTAAAACTAAACATATTGGTGTTGAACTATCTCCACGGTAAATTGTACCAGAATCAGTTGCTTACTAGAGGTCCGGATCAATGTCTCCGCGTGTTGCAAGTAATGGAAAAACCTGGTGTTGTTTTCGTGGAAGGCAGGGGGTATTTCCGAGTGGGAAATTGGGCTGGAAAATCAAGCCGATCCGGGAGAAATACGGGAAGCCTTGTATTTGAAATGCGGGGAAATCCGGAAAACATCGCGCAGAGTGACGCAGAACAGCACGTGACTCCCGATCGAAATGTACACTATTCTGCTTCAAGATTGATTGAGAGGGAATGATCGAAATAATTGATGGATTGCTCTGCGATCGTGGACCCGTGTTTTTGACTACTTACTAACTGATGTAAAATGATATGTTTTTTCCGTCTGTAAATCATTTAATCTATAATAATAACTAAACTTCATTTAGTTGCCGTTCACTTTCATTTAAGACAGTTTCTACCTTTATTAATAAATTACAGTGTATTTGTTGACACAAGTCGAGTATTCATACCCTGTCCAACCAGTATTTAAACCTTAATCTATACCTAATTACTTTCGAGTTCAACGACAGGGGGACAAAATGCCTTCTGTCATCGAACTGTCAAGATCTAACGCCCGAAAAAACAACGCCGTGCGTAACGCTGGGACCGCGAAGAGAAAGTGTTCGCAATAGTTCCAGAAGTACAGTGATCTCTTAGTTCTGCACAACAAACGTGCTAGTCGACCGGAGGTGAAGACGACGCCCAATGCCCTTTAGGGAAAAGTAGGCCAGATCCATCTGCCTTTATTTTCCTTCATAATTCCAATTCGGGTTGCGTAGAATAATCAATACGGTAAATACAACATAGTAAGGCAAAATAATTATAATGTTCTTAGGTTTTCATGGCCATTCGTAATATTATGTGTATGGTTTTCTGAGCTGACCGACGTTTGATGTGTGACTGTTGGTGTTGTGATTAAGTACTAGCTAGCGGTACCGTGTCGAAAGCAGGGTGTGTCGTTTCTAGGTATTGACTTGCAAAACCGTGTCGAAAATAGGTGCTGTGTGGAACACTACACTACTCGTTCCATATAAGATGGCTACGACTCATGTTAAAGTCTATAATCTTCTATCAAAGACAGTGAATGTTAATATAGTTTACGCCTAAAAAATACTTGGTTGCTTTGTTGAGTGAAACTGATATGGGAGTGCCAGTTCAATGGTGTTTTATAAATAAATATTGCTAAGTAGAAATCATTCAGTAATACACAAAATTAAAAAGATGAACATGAAGTAAGACGAAAAAAAACAGAAATAATTCAAAATATTATCCTTTATAAAACACAAGACAAAAACTAACCGGTATATAAATAATTAATATTTACGATACCATCACATAAATGAGAATATTATTTCATCGTTACATACTACATGTTATCAGCGGCGTGCAGTCCATAGGCTCAAAAAAGGCTAAATGGGTATATTGGGTAATAAATGGAAATTAATTATCAAACATATAAATTTGGATAAATTATTTATGACATAAGCTCAGCTTAACTAAAAGTAAAATTGTATTGAACCGTTGTCGGATATTCCCGGTGTAGCGCTGCGGTTGGAATATTACTCATCTGTTAACTAACCACATGCAACGTTAGAGACATTCACATAGTGTGGCCATCTTGCAGTGAGTGGTTGAAATATTCGAGATAATATATCAATTGTGAGATATGGTTCGTGGGTTATTTTTATGAATGCACAAAACATGAAACCAGCTGACATTCATCGCCAACTGATGCGGTTCCTTGATGGCAAACGTTTTGATGACGATGATGAACTCAAAGACGGAGTACAGATATGGTTTTAATCCCAGACGGCGTCGTTCTATGATGAAGGTGTACAGAAGTTTGTGCCCCGTTATGACAAGTACCTTAATAATGGCAGCGAAGTAGTAAGGTATGTAGCGTCCTAAGAAAGTCAAGTGTTGTAAAAATGATGCTGTGATTATTTTTAAAAAAAATCCGATACTTACTTAAAAAACGCGCCTCTTACATCGTTGTCATACAACTGCTTGTGATGTTTGGTAATGAAATACAGGGTAGATCTCTCTTTCATCTCATTCTCAGAGAACTGATCAAAATAAGACCGCGACAGGTTTTGCACGAATGGAAGAGTGCTGTCAAAAGCATCAATGAGGTACGCCATGGAGTTTGAATTTTCAGTCATGCGGGAACGATTAGAAGGAAGAGGATAGTTGATTGTGTACTAGAATTGATGATTTTTAATGTGGCGTTGGAGACAAATATTGCGCTTATCATCGAAGACGAGACGCATGAGTATCTCCATTCCGCAGGGACTGAAGATCAAGGACATACTCTCAACCTGCAGCCTGAGATGAATTCTTCAATTATTTGGGCGTCTTGCGAGAAGAGACCTTGTTATCGTGTGCCACGTCAAAGGATATAAAGGAAGAGAAAGATCCCCCACCCATTGGACTGACCAAGTAAAAAAGAAAGGCAACAGGCACATCTCTGATGACAGCTCTAAGGTCTGCAGGATGCCAAACAAAGTAAATGAGAGTAGTCAAGAGGTGGGAGCTCATGCAGATCACGATTCTCAAGTATGAGCGATATATAAATATCTGTAATGAATGATAGTGACATTATTTACAGATATTTGTTATTATTTTAACGTATGAAGAGTTTCAAAAGCAAAAACTTTACTATCCAATCAACGAAGTTGGAATAAATATATTTGTTATTGATTTGATGGATAAAGTGAAGATTTTAAAATTCAAAATATACGAACGTGTTATAGAGTTAAGGGTAACTGTGAGGTATAGCATCAAAATCAAACATGTACAATTGTTGTGGTTATTAAGTTATCTTTGTACAAATATAAACAAATATAAAATCGTTGCCAAAATGAGCTCTCTAGATGGCTGCCATAAAATGCAAAATGATATCACCCGCATTGCAGCCTACTGTAAGGTGAACACACTCCACTTGAATGCTAAAAAGTGTTTTCATATAATATTCTCAAGAAAATTTAACAATATTAATTTCACTTACACAATAGAAAACACTCAGCTAGAAAATGCAAGCGATGTTAAAAACCTAGGAATAATCTTCGATAGCAAACTTACTTTCAAAATTCACGTTGACCAAATTACCTCCAAGGCCTATAGAATGCTAGGATTCATACTTTGAACCTGAAAACACTTCCAAAACCCATACTGCTTCAAAATACTGTATTACGCATTCGTTCGTAGTCACTCAGAGTACGCTTCTCAAATCTGGAACCCATGGCAGATTACATATATTGCGAGATTAGAACGAATACAAAATAGGTTTATTCGACATCTGAATGTGAGATCTAATCTATCATTCAACTCCTATTTAGATGCAGCAAACATTCACAATATGAAAACCCTAGAACATCGAAGAACACGTGCCGACCAAATACTTCTCTTCAAGGCCATATTGATTGTCCCAGCCAATTAGAATTAATATCTCTCGATGTACTATCTAGATCGATCCGGCAATCCGTACTCTTCCACATTTACAGAAGTAGAACATCTTACATACAAAATTCATTCATTCACCGGTCATGCAAATACCATAATGAGAAATTTACAGAAATTGACTTGTTCAACATTAGCCACAATCTCAATTTTGGCCATTCATTCTACCTATAAAAACACAATTTTGCTCTCCCTTCCCCTCTTCTCAACACTCCCTCTTTTTTCTTTTCATTAATTTTCTGCATCTAAACATATTCATGTATCTAAATATTTTTGTGGATTTTCATTTTTGTATGTTTACATTGTCAAAATCCCTCAATAAAATAAAATTAATGATACTACAAGATATGCCAATCGAAATTAACTTAATATCACCGAAATTCGTATAAAAATCCAATTTAAAATGTTTGCTACTTCAATCGCAGATACGTCCAATAGATAATTAATTCAAATTCAGACAAATATGTTTTCTTTTAAAATCAGCAATGTTATCTTTGTGGTTAAGATTCATATTTTTATTTTTTATCTTTGTTTTATTAACCACTAAAATGAGTTTAAATACATCTACCGGTTTCAAAAAATACCATTTTCTTCTTCAGGATGTCATAACTAACTAAAACATATATTGTTTCTTTGACAGAATCTATTTTAAATAATTTGAGTTAGGTACTAAAGATAAATAGATTTTTTTTATTCACTATCGCTATCGCCGAAGTGTGGTATTTAAAGCCAGAAGACCTGCTGTGAATCCAGTGGAAAAAGAAAATCCAGTTACCTAAAAAAGGAACTCTCAGGTGAGTCGTGTTTCTTGCTGGTTCTAGTTGGTCCTTCAGCCCCCCTGTTTCATATTCCTGTCTCTTTCCTAAAGTCCTTCCACCCTTCCTACATCCCGTATTTTCCCACCCCCTTGTCCAGACAGACGCATTGAAGGAACGATTCCACCGTAATGTTGTAATGAGCAACGCTGCGCACTACCTCTACGTCGGAAATTCGGGTGATTTAATTCGAAAAGGGGAGAATTGGCGCCGCTACAAATGTCGCCTTGCAAAATAAAATGTACAAAAATTTAAAGCACGCTTTTTCACTTTTCTCCCACCCCTGTCCGCATAAATATCAACGACACATTTCACAGCCCGGACTTTCCGTTTTATTCTTCCGCCGCGATTCGTCCTCGGAATGCGAATTTGTAATTTGGATTTTTTTTTTGGTACATTACTTGTTTCGACGCTCGCCTATGTAAGCAGGGATGACGTCCAGGTGGATTTACACACATTTGAAGACTTGAACAACTGAGTGCAAAAATAAGTAACATTAAAATTTACGATTCTTGGACTGACAGATGGATATAATAATTTCTGGGACAGTCCATGTTTTTGTTATTCTATTCGCTTATATGGAAATATTACATTTTTCCACATATTACATAAACATTAATTTAGATGATTAAATTATCATTTTTTTCAGTAAATTTCCCGGCAAAATATGTTACAATACAACATTAAACAAAGCGCGTTAAAAAATATGCAACATTTTCTAGAAGGTGCGGAAGTAGAAGGGGTGTAATAAGAACGATATTGCCGTATACCATATTTGTTTTCGACAAAATAAAATAACACGTTCTGAAGTTGAAAAAAAAACATAAAGCATTAATACAATTTAATAGAATATAACCCTTATTATTTTAGGAATGTTTGTACAACAATGGTTGAGTTTAAGGGTTGTAAATTTAAACATCTTCAAACAGTTATAATAGAGAAATAGCTATCTTGGTAAAGGGAAACGACCAACGCCAATATACAAGGACTTGATATAGTTGAGGCTTCTAACAGAACTATCCTCCATTAACTGGTTTACCTGGTCATGCCAAGTCTTCCGCGGACGTCCTCTATTTCTAGTGCCATCAATACTTGCGTCATATATCTTTCTTACCATTCTCTCCTTATTCATCCGTTCCATATGACCAAACCTCCTAAGTGATCCTTTCTTAATCTTACTAACATCAGCTTTACATTATTTTCGTATTTCTTCATTCTTTACTCTGTCATAAATAGATTTGCCACATATACGCCTAAGTGATCTCATTTCCACTGCATTCAGTCTACTTTCGTTACTTTTTTGCCAGCTCCAGGCCTCACTTCCATACATCAGTGTCGGTACCAGGATTCCATTGTACACCGCTAGTCTTGCCTCAGTTGACAAATTCCCGTTAGATATAATTCCATTCAAAGCGCCGTTCACTTTATTTCCTACAGTCACCCTCCTTTCGATATCATTCTCAGCCTTTCCGTTTCTATCAAACATACTTCCCAAATACACAAACTCATCTACTTGTTCCAAACATTCATTACCTATAAGTATTTTACACGGTGTCTTGCTTTCCTCCTTCTCGAATACCATCACTTTCGACTTGTTAACATTCATCATGAGGTCGCTTTCCTTGCATACATCGTACATTCTACTCACCAGATTCTGTAGTTCTTATTCATTATTCGCCATTAGTTCTGCATCATCGGCGTATAATAAACAGCATACAATCAAATCGCCAATTTTTGCTCCTATATTCATACATTCCAGTAATCCTGCTCATACATAATAATCCTTTTCGCGAGTATTAGTATACACCCCGCAACACTTGTATTTGTGCTGGAGAGGAATCAATAAATAAACCAGCAACCGGAAGATGAAAAGTAAGTGCCTTCCTTTCTTCCTCATATTTCCACCAGTCTGCTTATATCATGTAACCTTATTTCTTACATTTGTATACACTAAATGGTGAAATGACGAATAAATAAATAAAATATTTGTTTTTCCAGTGGGAAACTCTAGTATCCGGATAATTCAATAATAATATGAATAAAATCAATACTTTAAACCTTTCCTCTCCGATGATGTAAACCGAGTTGACATTGCTTCTTATTATGCTAATATCTATCTCTGTAAATATACAAAATACAAAGTTCATATTTTAAGTATTCCTTCATAATATATGTATGTATTGGATAAAATAATTACAATAATTAGTATTTACTATACGTAACAATAAAAAAAATTTTCTCGAAGAACCTGACGTGAATTTGTCAATACGTGTATGTGCGTACGGAGAGGAGCGGATGGCGGATGGCGCAGTGCACGGGGCGTAGGTTGCCGGCTGCCGATCGTCACTTTAGTGACAAAGCGTGCGCTAGCCGAGTTAGATGTGTTTTATGAGTCTTTATGCTGTGGTTAGTGATGATTATTGTTTTTTATCATCTTTAGCACTTTTACACAATAATTTATTTGTATATACATATTTTTATCATTATTTTAATGATTAATAACAGTAATAAACGTAAAATATTCATATTTATCCGACTTAAAAATCGCTCAAGTCTACTGGGTTTACAGCACAGAAATACGCGTTTTTATTTTAGTACCGTAAAGGAATGGTCAAATCAAAGAACTAGAACTGAATTTATGAGTAATGTTACTTTTTATACTTACGTTCGGTATATACTATACCGAATCAATTTTAACGACTATAAGAGAAATTGTAGCAGGAGTAATAAAATCGTTTCCGTCTCGAATTTCGTTACCAAGTTACACAATTTATAAATTTCGCAATTGTAACATAGAATCCCGAAATGTTTCAGGATGACTAAAATTAGATCAAGACTAGATAATGACACACTCGATACTTTGGTATCGCTTCGGACATTTTGTTAGTAACAATAAAATTGTTAGTCGTCAATTTTGAATTATTACTTTACGTTATTTTTTGATCAAACTTTTCTTACTTATTTATTTAAAAACCATAAATGAATTGAATTTGTTATTTTTGGCTCATTTATAAGTATAAAATTATGAGCAATAATTTTATTATTATTATTTATTAATATTTTTTTTATCCTGGGACTGAAATCATCAAATTATAATATTAACAATTATAAAATTTTAACATTGTAATTTTTTACCTTTGCCCGTGGTAAAAAACGTTTGCGGGTTGTTCGAACGTCGAGTTTACTTACTGGCAAAGTTAATCCCGCCTAATAGTGTGGCAGGGTGAATATTTATCAAATATCTGCGAATTTTACCAAAATAGATTTATTTTCAATATTCAATTGTATGCTTTATGTTTGACTTGACTCACCTATGCGTTCAAAATCTGTCACTTTGTTGGCATAAAATCTTCGGTAATATAAATTAAATAGCAAGATCATCATCGGGCGAACTCTCATCACTAAAATAGTGGCATATTGAATGATTTAAACGTTCAAACTATCAATATGACAGATGACTTTTGATCAATTCGCCAATTTTAAATGACGATTCACGGTTTTTACCATCCTATGTTGGAGTGTAAAATTATTTTATTATTGATTGTACTTTTAATGAGTGAAAAATTTATCAGTGATCTATCAACCGGGCTTAATTGTGACTTAGTTTCTTTAAAAATGAAATATACTGAAAAACAATAATTTTTTTACCCAGTCCATTTTCTTTTTATTTTTCCCCATAATACAGAATCAAAATTAATGCAGCTACGCGACATAAGCAAGCCTAATCTAATTTTTAACTTCGTGACCTACTTACGTAATCTCAAACAGGCAGTTTATTACGGAAATATGTCACTTTATTCGGTATGCCAGTTGGGCGCGTGGGCATGTCGGGCTCGAGGAAATTCACAGCAATAAAGAACATGTCAAGTCGAGGCTGTCATGTGTATGCGCCATAATTTTGTGGCAAAGTGTCATATCTCTTACAACACGCTTATTTTCAAATGTGGTGATTTGCAGTTAGCATATTTTCTCGGTATCTTCGTGGTAATATTTTACGAGAAGTTTCTGTAGTTTAAAAAAATATATATCGAATGATCCAAACTCAACCGCAATTTTAAATATCGCTCTATTTTTTTATCTTTTAAGATTATAAATATTATATAAGAAAATAATTAAGTACAAATTTTATTATTAATGAAAATGCATAGATATACTAATAAACAATGCAGTAAAGCTGTGAAAATTCACTAGAAAATGGTAAAAATTTAGCAAAAACGGTCGTAAAATTTAAAGAGCTTTTGGACAATGTCTGTTATCACCAGAGTGGAGCTTCTTGCCACAATAATTCGAGTTATTATATCAAATAGGTCATTAAACATTGACATAAGGCTTTAAATTACAAACATTTAATGAGTTTTAACTAGTGATGAGAAAAAATGCTAGTCTTGACTCACTAGTGTGATTGATATTCGATAATATCAGTGATTGAAAACTGCGATTGTGATCATAGTTTTATTAGTAATACCCGTGCGTTGCACGGTATCACATCGCACTAAATAAATTTTTAAAAACATAATTTTGAGCGTATTTACTTATATTATTCAAACTTCATATGCGTTAAAAACATATTGTAGAATATATAATTATTATACATGTCTAATTTAATATCATCACAAGGATAATGAAAGCTCTTAAAAAATTAGAGTTTATTTTTCGGGTCAATTTCTAAGAATTTCGGATGTATTAGATGGCGTTTATCACGAATTATAACGTCATTCCATCATGAATATTTTCATTTCATATGCACATACGCCGAATTGCGGTTCACAACCATAAATAAAATAAAAAAATGAATTACGAATCACGATATTCTTAGATCACTGATTGTGAATGTGACTCAAAGATAACAGTGATTGACTCACGGTTCGTGATTTTGAGCTCATCACTAGTTTTAACTGCAACTGGGGAGATTCAAAATCACACAAATGACGAACATGACAATAATGACATTTGACATTTAACATGAGAGCATGAAACACGATAAGTACACGGTGAATACAAATGTTGAGAGTTATCTTCACAGCATCTCATGGGAGCAAAATCCATATCTCAGAGATTGTCTCGAGTTAAGAACGTTATTATATACCTACTGCATATTATTTATACTTTCCAAAAAACAAAAGAATATCACCTGAACTTGAAATCATGTTTGAAGAGACTGATAATAACAAAATACAATGATGCGTATGAGAGGTTGGTTTGGCAAGACGAACCAGAAAAATATATCATATCATATAAAATATATCAAAAATATATCATATCATGCATGTTACTGAAATACACAGGTAATTCGTTTTTTTTCTTTGTCTATGTAATATAAACTGTGTTTGCCATGCAGTGTGCATCAGTTAAGCAATAAGACGCCTGTCTAGACTGATTATAGCTAAAAAATTAATTAAATGTATTAATTATAAAGATATACATATAAAATCATTATTATAATTAATATTTTTAAAAAATATCACAGACCTATGTTTTGAATAATTACAACTTCACAATAAAAATGTGTTCTCCTTAATAATATATAAGTTGTATCAATGTGTCCAAAATTTAATAAAAATGAATTGATAATTCTGGCGTCTGCTATCGGTTTACTGAAAAGTATTTGAGATTCCGTAAAAATAATGTAGATGGCTTTCAAATAATGGAACTATAGATATATTAATTTGAAAAAGTGTAACAAATAGGTTCGAAAATTTTTCATCAAAAATACTGTCGCTGAAGCTTAGTTGGTAATGCATATTCCCTGGATTGGAAAAGAGATCCAGGTTCGAATTCCGGTAGCGCAACAACAATAGTTTTCGATAAAATTGATTTAATATGTATATTTTTATAATTAATACATTTAATTAGTATTTAAAAATATCACAGACCTATGTTCCAAATAATTACAACTTCACAATAATAATGTGTTCTCCTTAATAAGATGTTATTTATTTTATTTTAATATACAGATTATACACAGATCATTAAAAGATTAGTCTTAGTGCACAATGTAAAGACATTAACTTTTTATGGTTGAGTAAACAAAAACGTTTCTAATTTACTATTAAGGAGAAAAAATAAGTTATTTAAGACTATCGCATAGTACAGAAATACATGGGTTCCAAGGTTAACGAAGTATAATCACATAAAACGCGACAGTCCTCGACGTACTGAAGCAATTGCATGAATTACATTCAGAATATTTATATTACTCATTTATACCCTCCCATGGTTCCATTCAAATACAGTCAATCACAGGAAGGCTTTGATCCACCAGTGTCAGAAGTAGATTGTAAAAATAATAATTTAATTGTTTTAGGAGTCGATGAATTAGGTATTGAATTTTGATTGATTGGAAAATAATTCAAAATCAACCTTCAAACATTTAGGCCTCTTTAGTTAAAGTGTTCATACGCAGGTGGTGTTGGGGAGAAACTATGCCGTATGAGCAGATTAACGGGGGTAGATTCTGAGCCTGAAACTATTATATACCTGCGCAAGTTTTAAGGGATGACATTAGTCGGGAGCAGGTGAGCTTTAGCCCTCTGTGAAACCTCGAAACCTAAATAATTTACTACGCGTACTTATACGCTAGAAAGTACTAATAATTTAAATTTATACAATTATACGAACATAAGGAATGCTCTTTGTAATATTCCATGGAAAAGATATCAATGTATATGAATGAAAACACCTTTTTGTTATGAAATTAAACAAAATTAAAAAAGAGCATAGTTCTATTTATTTTTTTATGCTCAAAAGTGTTTTAGATTTCAGCAAAAATATATGGTTCCCTATAATAGAAAGAATAACATATAAGGTAGAACATGAGTTAACGTTAAATTTAAGTCACTGTAACTATACACTTACTTGCAATAGCATTGTGATAATTCATTACAAATATTTTAAGAAGATTACATTCTTATTGTGAAGTTGTAATTATTCAGAACATAGGTTTGTGTCATTTTTAAACATCAAATTATCATATCAAATTTTCGAACCTATATGTTACACTTTTCCAAATTAATACATCTATCGTTCTATTATTTGAAAGCTATCTACTTTGTGTTAACGGAATCTCAAATACCTTTGAGTAAACCGATAGCAGATGCCAGAATTAACAATTATATTATCAAAGGTGTTTGAGATTCTGTAAAAAATAATGTAGATGGCTTTCAAATAATGAAACGATAGATGTATTAATTTGAAAAAGTATAACATATAGTTTCGGAAAATTTATCGTCGAAAATAATGTGGCTGTTCTATAGTTAGTTAATGCACCTTCCCCGGATTGTAAAGAGATTCCGTAATTCAAATCTCGGTAGCAACAATAATATTTTTCGATAAAATTGATTTTATATGTATATATTTCTAATTAATACATTTAATTAGTATTTTCATTAAAAATATAATTAAAACAATTCACTATGTTAAAACACCACTTTAGTTTTGCTAACAACAACCGGTTTCAGAACCACCGTTCCTTCATCAGGGTGTACAAGATACTAACTTAGTGTCACAGAATATGGGAAATTATACATTAGTGTCAGGTATTAATGTGAGGGGTGGTTGACTGGGGGGAGAAAATGAGACAGATAATATGGTGAAAGGAACATATTTAAGATATGACCCCAGGCTAGATTTTTTGTTTGTTAATTATGCGTTCATTAGTATTTATATACTTCTTGATTTCTAGGGCCTCTGAGTTATCTGTCTGTTTTTCATCCTCCCTCCCCAGTCAGCCACCCTCAATCACCCACTCCCACTTTAACACATGACACTAATGTATAATTGCCCATATTCTGTAATACTATGTTAGTATATTGTACAACCTGAAGAAGGAACTAGTTAGTGTTAGCAAAATTAAAGTGGTGTTTAAACAAAGTGAATTGTTTTTAATTATATTTATAGCTTTTTCCATTTATCCTTATAAGTGACTCATCATATTTTTTAAATAATATCAATAGTTTAATCGAAATGAAAATATAATTTTATATACAAAAGTATGACAATGAAATATATATAAATACCAATTGTCCAAAGTTTGTTAAAATAATTTATTATTACAGTTTTCAACATATATATCTATGTTTTACAGTAGTAAGATAAGAGAGCTTGTTTAAATGGTTTGGAATAAGTTTTTAGGTGTTCGAATCTTATCCTATTTTCATAGCACAAGCGTTAAGCTTAGTTCGAATATATTACGAAGTACCTACGTGTATTCAATGAAGGTATCTATACATTTTTTAAATGTCATTTATTCTTTCTGAATTATATATCAAATAAAAATATATTATTCGACAATTCTTTGGCTTTTTGACAAATTTTGAAATCTACGTTTTTGATTTAATATTTTTTTTTAATTCTCATATAACTCAATATAAATCTGCAATGTGCTGCAGAAACTGCAACAAAATAATTTCAGTCGTTCTTGAGTTTTAAGGAAACAGACAGGTATTACATTTCATGTATCTACTAGACTCTAGTCAATCCTAGAATGGTTGTTTAAGGTTTTAAAAAATATTTCAAAGTCTTGGTGTCAGAATACATCGGACAAATTAATCAATCATAAAAAAAAATACATTTGACTTGAACCTTTTATTTTTATACTGTTTTTCTTCTACCTATCTGCATCCAGTGTTGAATCCAACACAAATATTAAATGTTGAATAATGTATTAATAATAGATCATTTTATTTCATAAAATTTTTCAAGGTTTCACGGGAAGAGATTGTACTTGCAAACTGTGCCTGCAATATTATATCATCAAAATTGTATCGTTGACGTAATAAATAAGAAATTTTCTATTCGTAGATATTAATTCTAAATAGCTGGGACAGTCAATATGGCCATTGCAGTAGTTTGAAGAGAAATATTTGGTCAGCACGTGGTTGAGATTGTTGTGGTTTATAAAAATAACTATTTACATAATTTACCTACAGTAAGTTATGTATTAAAACACTTACAAATGATTGACATAGAGTATTGATAATATTCCAGATGCGCGCTAATGTCAAGAGTATTTATAATATATAAGTAATTTGTAGAGATGATTAGACTAAATAACATTTCGTATGTAAGAATGTAATTTTCGGTTCAGAAAAGTTAGTAATACGTTTCAAAGTTTCCGCTGGTACCGCCCACCCTGTGTTTGAGTGGCGTTCGATACCTTCCCCACCTGTCTCTAGCGGCAATGACCCTGATTTGAACTATCTAAGTACAGAAGTGCTAAACGAAACGAACCAAAATTACCTTATAATTAACAAATTACTCTCTCCTCAGTTTTACTGTTTAATTAATGAATAAGTAATCAGCTTGGCCTGAGCGTGTTGGATGCAGGGTTATTGCTAAAGTTCGAATCGAATATTTTTTAAAACAATATCCGTCAACTTTAATACAAAAAAAATGTATAAACTATATAATAGGACATGTCCTAAATCAGAAATCGTGTTATTATAATATTCTGAATTAAATTTAATTAGTATTCAAAATATTACAATAAATCTGAATGTCTACAACTTCATAATAAGAATATGTTCTCATTAATAATATATAAATTGTATCAATGTGTCCAAAATTTAATAAAAACGTCTGCTTTCGGTTTACTCAAAGGTATTTAAGATTCCGTAAAAACGAAATAGATGGCTTTCATGTAACATATGGGTTCGAAAATTTGTCACCAAAAACACAGTCCCTGTAGCATAGTTGGTAATGCATCTTTTTCGGATTGGTAAAGAGATCCAGGTTCAAATCCCAGTAGCTCAACAACAATATTTATAGATAAAATTGATTTTATAAAATTTTACAAATAAACTATTTTGGTAAAAAAATATCACCTCATTGGCGAGGAAAGTTTGATGTAAATGTCAGATTATATCAAAGAAATAAGTCATTGATGTTCTGATAATAAAATAAAAATATAATTAAGACAAACTAATAATATTTCATAGATACGAAGCTATTTATATTATATTATATGGGAAGTATGGGTATTACAGGGTTTACATAATATTACGTTCGCTTTACACGATATTACGTTCACCAATTCTACCCATAATCAACCTCTACATCCATAAAATTTTTGGAAGTTATATATATGTTACCGTGTAGAAACCTTTTAAGTTTAAGTTGAATTTAAGTAACCTTTAAGTTTTTATTTCACTACAACTACACTTTCGCCATTTATGGTTTGAAATTTCATATTCATTCTCCTGAAACAGAATAGGTGTCACTAATGAGGATCTTACTTATTAGAAATATGAAAGCTATATTTTATATCTGTATATATGAGAAATGATTAACATATTATGCTAGAATACGTCTGAAAAGTGAAAAATAAGATATCACTCAAGCCAGCCAAAGACAGGTCGTAAGCCCTGTAATATCCATACTTCCATACTTTCCATATAATATAAATAGCTTCAACTCTATGAGATATTTATAACTTGTCTTAATAACGTTTATATTTTAGAAATTATGTGTTGTTGGACATACTCAAATATTGTTAGTATAATACAATTTGTTATTTTCTGTCTTAAGATTAGGGATTCAATACGATTCGATTCGAAGTGTAATTTGATATTTTAATTTGCACAACCCTAATTGGAAGGCACTAGAAAATAATCCGTTTTGTGTTCCAATTACTCGTCAGCCGAGAGGGCGCTGCATTTAATAAGGCAGGTCAGAATAATTAGGCATTAACATAGTTTTGTTCGCTGAGCAGCCTGGGGCGTAAGGTTAATTTCACGTCTCGCGAGTTTATTTACGTGGCATACATGGCTCCAGGGGTCTGTCGCTCCATCATACGCAAAGTCATGCCCCTTGCTGGAGGATCGAATGATTGATGGAATGGTATATTATACTGAGCCTGAAAGCGTAACGTGATAAGACAGATGATATAGATCAATTGTACATTAATTCATGCTGTTCAATTTTAGGGATGTTTTAAATCTGAAATCTGTTAACATTAGTCATCATTCAGCATTATGTTATATAAATATATATAATTCAGAGACTGGTCAGAAGATCATCAAAATCTAATCCCGAAATCCCGGATTACAATTTTGGCTCAGGATTAGATTCGCTCCTAGTTATACGCAAAAAGATAAACAATACAAAATACTTTAAATATGAATTAAATATATTAATTAGAAAGATATATATATATATATATAAAATTAATTTCATCAAAAAATATTGTTGTTGCGCCACCGGGATTCGAGCCTGGATCTCTCTCCAAACCGGGAAAGGTGCATTATCCAACTATTCTACAGCGACGATATTTTTAGCGTAGTTGGATAATGCACCTTATCCGGTTTGGAATGAGATCCATGTTCGAATCCCGGTGGCGCAACAACAATATTTTTCGATAAAATTGATTTTATATGTATATCTTTCTAATTAATATATTTATTTCATATTTAAAATAATAGATATTAACGTTGATTAAAGTTGATTTTGCTAATATTAAAAATAATACGATTTTTTTTTTTTAGTTATTTTTAATACACGAATTATCAACAGGTCGATGACCCTGATAAAATAGTCCCGATGCGGCGATTACAGTTCACTGCCATTGTAGTTAAATTGCGAATTTCTTTGATATATATTATGTATTAAATATGTAGATAAGTAGTTATTAGAACCATCTAGCGGAAGAATTTAATGTGACACAAGGCAGCGCATGGAAATTCGGTTCAAAATGTATACAAATTAAATTCAATATTAATGTCTCTCGCGCCGCGCTATATTCTGAATACAAGTCGTCGCTTGAGCAGACGTGTTGCAAAACACCACACGTGTGCATTTGAAGCTGATTTTAATGTATGCTTTCAAATATACTCTAAACGTGGTATTATTTTATATTTAAAATACAGTGTGTCCCAAAAGTATTTTTCGTTTTGGTTCAATCGCTGCACCGACGCAACATCTGCGAGAGGGCCGGGGGGTATGCCGATCGCTAACCGCGTCCTTGGGAATTCAAACTAGCCTTCTCGTAGCCCTGACTTGACACCAATGGACTTTTTTCTATAGGACTACTTTAAATCAAAGATATACAGTGACAATCCTCCCTCTCTGGACCAATTTCCGAGAAGTAACCGATCACGGAAAATACGTGCCGAGCAGTTTTTAGAAATTTTGCATCTCGGTTAGAAGAGTGCCAGCGGAATAACGAATCACATTTAGAAAACATGATTATTAAGAAATAAATTCCCAGGGACTGTACTTAAATGCAAAATAAACATTATTTATTAAACTCATCCATTGCTTTATTAGAGATTTTTTATTATGAAAAACACTTTTGGGACACCTTGTATATTAAGCCCTTTACTTAATAACATAAAGAACGTCCCATTAATAAATATTTACATTTTTCAAGAACGGAAATTAATTCAAATAGATATACTTTCACAAAAACATGATTATAAAAGATTATTTTTTCATATGTATACAACCTCTAGTAAAAATATAGATATTTCATAGAGACGAAGCTATTTATATTACATAATATGGGAAAATGTGGGTAATTACAGGGCTTACGATCTGTCTTCGGCTGGCTTAAGTGATCACTTTACACAATGTAACGTTCAACATTCCAATCAATCTCCATATCTATCAAATTTTTGGAAGTTTAATATATGTTACCATGTAGAAACACTTTGAGTATTTAACTACAACTTCGTTTTAACTCTTCTTTATTTAATTTAACTGTTCTTGGACATACTGAAATATTATTAATACAAATATAGGTGATGGTATTTTTGCGACATGGATATTAGCAGCATAACCTAGGTCCACGCTTACAACACGTCACTGCTATCAATCATATATAATATAAGTTTTTACATATCGTATGATTATTGATACGAGATTGATCCAGACATCAAAAGTGAACGAATTGGAAATATTTGATAAGCTTATTCTGACATAATTGATTACTTGAAGAAGGGCGAGTTTCGGTGGACGTGACAGTGATGAATAATAAATAGCATTTATATTAAATGCGAATAAAAATACCAAATGACGTCAATAAATATAATGTTATTATACGGCGTGGCTCATCCGAGACATTACTGTATTTAAGTAGATTTATCGATTAAACAAAACATAGTTTTATGAGGGAATCGCGAGGCTGATTCGACATTTCGATAAGTGAAACATTGATATACTTTAACAGAGCTTCATGAAGTGTACGTCCATGATAGATGAAGTACATCAGTGGCGAGTTATACTCTTGAGCGATTTTTAATTAATTTTAAAAATATAAAAAACTCCCGAGGCCTATGAAAATAACATTTACAAATGTTCTTATAACATTAAAAATCTACTTTAAAACATTTATTTATTTAACGAGGCACGTTTATTAAGTAAGTACTGTTGCAATGTTACGCATGCGCAATAGTTTCGTTCATCTGTTGACTGGCCGCATGCAACGCTAGAGACATTCACATAGTGTGGCCATCGTGTAGTGAGCAGTTGAAATGTTCAAGACAATAGCTCAACCCGCCGACTGTGAGATGCGGTCCGTGATTCGTTTCTTGAATGCACGTAACATGAAACCAGCTGACATTCATCGCTAAGTGTGTCCTATTTGGCGCCAAGTGATTTCCATTTTATCCTTCATCTGAAGCGGTTCCTTGGTGGCAAGTATTTTTATGACGATGATGAACTCAAAGATGAAGTACAGACATGGTTTTCGTCCCAGGCGGCGTCGTTCTTTGATGAAGGTATACAAAAATTGGTGCCCTGTTATGACAAGTGCCTTAATAATGGTTACGACTATGTCAAGAAGTAGTTTATGGTGTGTAGCGTCCCAAGAAAGTAAAATGCTATAAAAATAAGGTTCTGTTCTTCAAAAAAAAAAACCGGTACTTACTTAAAAAATACACCTCGTATTATATTCATATGGACTGAGTTATTATATATAACCTATTCCTAATGATACAAGAGAAAGACACAATCCATCTATATAGGTTTTATTGAGATACACACTTATCTAGTGTGGTGGGCTGTGACGAAATGAAAAACATGTTATAATGAACGTATTAAATAAATAAATAAATATTTTGTCATCTGTGCACGTCTTAGTATGTTTGCCACTTATTTTTTTTAAATCATAAATTTTTTAATTATCTTGTATATTGTGGCTAGTCGTATATTATATAATTTAATGAATCGATATTATCCTGTTTTTGTTTTAGCTGAGTTCATGTGCTAGTTTTGAGATGTTATTGTAGTTCTGATAGTCTTCGTGTATTTTTTGTAATTGAGTGTTTGCGTAATTATGTTTCAGAATTTCATTTTTGTTAAGCTATAGCGTTTTGTGTGGAAATAATGTTATATCAAAAGAAGTCACTGTTCTCGCAAGTGTTCAGGACACGTCGAGCGATTATAGTTTATAATTTTCTTTGATTTTACCGTCTTACTACGTAAATTCATTTTTCTCTTTTGAAAACAAAATTTAATAAAAATATGTGTGAATTCGTAAATATATATATATATGTTTTTACCACATAATATGCTTATATTCTTTCTACATTAAATGAGAGAATTCTTCTTTTTATTTCTCAGAAATTAAGTACCGAATAAATTTAAACTACTTTACAAATAACAAAAAAAATCACTTAAGGGTCGACAATATACAAATACACTTTAACTTTGTCGTTTACTTAGTAATTATTTGGAAGGGTTTATTTTAAATTATCTTTTTCAAAGTATTTAAAATAATATAAGAAAATTTATTTAAAAATATAATTAATTCCCGTTAATGCCATCGTTAGTATTTTTGATTCAAATAATACAGGTTTTTTTAAGGAGAACACATTTTTGATGTGATGTTGCATTTTCAGAACACAGATTTTTAATAGAAATGAAATTAATCAACTAGAAAAGTATAAAAAAAAAATCTTTTTATATAACATTTGTGAAAATAAAACACTTAATTTTTTATTCTACTCGTTTAATTTACTCAGACGCGTTTCGCTTTGCAAGGGCATTATCAATCTATGATATTGATATATTGAATATCATAGATTGATAAGAACTCTTTCATCCTTTCAAGAAAACTTATATAAAAAGGATATAAGAAAACTGTTTACCAGAGCTATCTTAAAACTATTTTAAAAAAAAAAATTGAAGGAAACCAGAAACAAAGCCTTAGAATACTATTCAGTGCCAAAATTTAATACTTAATTCGCTCAACGAACTTTTTTATTTTGTGCTGTGAATATTTGAAGGGTCTAAAGTGGATGCTTGATGTGGATAGAAAGCAAAATGAAACTAATTTGTCATTTGTGATAACCTAACTACCCACACATTTTTGTCTCCCGCTGTTGTATATTACTGACAACAATATTTTTATAACTTTTTTTCAATATCTTTTTATAACTTCTGATTATATTTTTTCCCATAACTTTTCATAACGTACTTAACATTATACATGCTTATCTCTCAACATTTACAACTTTTAAAAACTGTACAGGTAATTGCTTCAGAACAGACTACGTCTAGTAAAGCAATTACCTTTATTTTTTCAATATGTACTATTTATGCTACAATTTTTTATTTATTAATAATGCCCTTACAAGATGAAATGCATCTCAAGTAAATTAAACGAGTAGAATAAATAAACAAGTGTTTTATTTTCACATTTGTGTTTATGGAGTTCTAAAAACTTACCTCGGAAACAGTAAACAATTTTTAATATTTGCAAATTTAACTTTTTGGTTTATTATGTTCATTTTTTATAGATTATCTAACTTCGTTTATATAATGTTAGTTAATTTATTATCTTGAAGAAGGAAATATATTTTTCTGAAACCGGTTGGTGTTTTTAAATTACTCATTATGTGGTTATATAAACAAAGTTAAATAATATATAAAAAATAAAAATCTATTTAGTTCTAAATTTGTCGTAATCGTAATCGATTGCTATAGTGGTATGGCAACACGTTTTCCTGGATAGGAAGAGATCCAAGTTCGAATTCCGATAACAACTAAATATTTTTTCAATAAATAGATTTTTTCTGTTGATTAATTTAAGTTGTAGTACAAATTATAGTAATTATATCTGTAATGAAAATTAAACTGATACCAACGATATCGTTAATATGATATAATCTTGAGTTTTCACACAACGCGTGTGTCACCTCGGTATTAATTTCTGACCAAAATTGATACTTGGCTCAACCTAAATGTTTGAAATATGATCTCGTCGCCTGATCAAGGCTCAGCTTTGTGAAAACTTGACCTGAAATCTGACCTAACCTAACCTGAGAGGGTGTATAAATAACAAATGGGGGGGTGCAGGTAAAATGGCGATTAAATGGTGCATAAAATTTTTGTGGGTGGAAAATTAATATACGAGTAGACAATTTTTAATTTACATCACACGAAAGGTGAACTATATAATAAATACATTATGTAATCAAACACAACATCCATAAGAAAAACTTTATTTTTTTTATCTGTAGTATGCAGATGGTATTGTCCTACTGGCTATTTTGCGAGATTTTCATCTATGTTAATGTAACAAAATAAATCTGACTAATTTATTGTTTATTTTCGTCATCATCGGTACTCAAACCCGGAAACGGATATTGCCTGTCAATAGCTTTATCGATCAATTATTTATGTGGAAGTCGTCAAGAAGCTAAAATTTGTCGACTTCTTTATAGCTTGATCGGTAAACTTTTGATCTGCAATAGAAAGTTTCGAAATCGAACCCGCAATGACAAAATTTTTATAGATATTTTTTCTGTGCCTCCTTTTTCGTGATTTAGCTAAATTATTTATTTAATTTAATATTATTATTTTCAATTTATTAACTAAATAAAAAGAATTTGAGATGTGTATCTACATAAAAATGCTCAAAATAGCTGGATGGATAAAGTTACGATTGAAGATGTAATGGTTCGGATGAATAAATAGAATAAAATATTTCAGACATGCGATAAGAAATCCAGAGAATTATGAGATCTTACACAAAATAATGCAGGGAAATATTGGTGAAAGTTGTGGAGCGCTGGAAGACGGAGAATATCATGGCTGAATAACTTTACCTGGTCGCAGTGAACAAAGTAATTACCAATGTCCGTCAAATGGATAAGACACGAGAAGAAAAAAAAATATGTACATAAAATCCAACCTTATTAAGTGAAAATACTTAATATATTATTGTTGACGCAAGTCAAATGTTACCTCTGGGGTATCCTTCGTTACAATAATTCTGTCACGTTATATACCCGTCCCTTTGGCTGATGGCGGCAAGTGCAAATTCGAGTGTCAAAGGGTTAATACGCTCAGTTTCGCCTAGATCGCCTTAACGTTATCCGGACCGGGAAACCGAATTCATGAGCATCTGACCCCCTCCAAAGTGCAGCGAAACCTTTTTTATTGTGCGCCCTATCTAGATGAGTGGCTTTTGTGCAACGCGTCGTGTCCGACGATTGTATGTTTCATGGATGACGTCATCGTGTACGCTAGATAGAGCTTGCAACCTCTATCGGCTTTACCTAGTCGGGGAGAGGCTTTCGTACAACACGTCGTGTACGACGATTGTATGCTCAGTGAACGACGATGCCGCGTCATTGTATACATTACATAAAACTCGCGCCCTCTGTCGACTTTACCATGTCGAAGAGTGGCTTTCATCCATCGCATCTTATCCAACGATTGTATGTTCAGCGAATGACGCTTCCGCCTAGCCACGTCATCATGTACGCTATATAGAGCTCGGGCCAATTTCGTACATTGCGAAAGTGCAAGGTGGCATTCAGCTCATGAGATTGAGATCAAGGTAAAACCAGATTCCTTCTGTCCTTATATCTTTCTTGATCTAAATCGGGTTGCGTCAAACAAACAATAATAATAACAGCAAAGATACAGTCCACCGTGTGATCTATCTCCCACTTATCCTATTAAGAACACATGTAATTTGTCCGGAGAATGGTTTTTTTCTCTTATTGTCAAATATGAAAAACGGCAATTCTCCAATAATATTTACACAGGTCGCGTTTTATTCATTATACACGAAAACAGATGGTAATACATCTCATCCCTTAATTTGTTCCAAACTAATCAGGAGCCCGCATTTTCCATATCAACAAAAGACGATTATCGTATGGTTGAATCATCTGACGCAAATCTGAAACGGTCCCGCCAAACTTTATGTCGAAGGCACGAGTTCCTGTCGGTTCACAATGGTGAGTAATAAGTCGGTGACACGGCGTGACGACTAATGGTGTTGTGGTCCACGACTCTTAATCATTTAGATTGGAGATCAGCTGCCTACTGTGGAACAACGGTTGTAAAAGCGACTTAAACTTGAACGTTAAATAGTACCAGAAAAACTAAAGCCGTTTGTGTTGCTCCCCTTTGGCATGATAATAAATAAAAACTACACAAAGCAATCAAATTCGCGAACAAAGTTGGCCGCTGCATAGCTACAACCAGTGTTTCCGTAAAATCCATTTATCAATATTGATAATATAATATAATATAATATAAGGGAGTAAAGTGAACGGCGCTTTGAATGAAAATAAAAGTAATGGTAACTTCACAACTGACTAGCGGTTCATAATGAAGTCCTGGTACCGGTATGGAAGTGAGGCCTGGAGCTACCAGAAGATGAACGAAAGTAGACTAAATGCAGTAGAAATGAGATCACTTAGGCGTATATGTGGCAGATGTATTTATGACAGAGTAAAAAATGAAGAAATAAGGTGATCTTAGTATAGTGAGTAAGATTAAGAAAAGATCACTCACGTGGTTTGGTCATATGGAACGGATGAATGAGAAGAAAATTGTAAGAAAGATATATGGTGCAAGTGTTGATGGCACCACAAATAGAGGTAAACCACGGAAGACTTGGCACGACCAGGTAAACCAGATACTGGAGGATGGTCCTGTCAGAAGCCTCAATAATTGTCGAGTATGTATGAATGTGGATCAGGCGAGAATTGTGTATGAGGACAGAAGAGTGTGGCGCTCTATCCTCTCTGCCTACTCCCGCGGGGAAGCGGTGTGATGGTAAGTAAGAAAATATAATGAAAATTTATATTATATTAATATACGAGTAATATTAGAAAATGGTAATACTTTTAATAAAAAATTGTTATTGACTGATTTACATATTAGATAATGTTGGTCAAAAATTAAATAATTTACAATTAATAAATAAATAAAGTAACCAACTAAATGTTACCATATTTTACCTATTCTAAAAAAAAATCTAATTAATTTTTCTAACAATTTTGTAACATTAGTCAATTTTCACACCTTTCAGCGTCGTAACAATTAAAGTTAAGTACTAGATTAAATATTTTAATAATTAATGTTTTTCGGTTGGTTAATCAGACATCCCGAAGAAGAAAATGATATTTTCCGAAACCGGTTAATGTTTCAAATTACTCATTAAGTATAATTTGTTTTACTAAACGTATTATAAAAATTAAAATATTATTTGCTATAAAAAAAAAAAAAGGAAATCGACCTACCACAGTTCAATTTAACTTAACCAATCAATGCAAACAAATACTCAATCACATATATTCCTGTGATGCACACATGTGACACCCGGCGAGACAAATTATATTTTCGGGTCTCGTCGCCCAAGCGGCAATTATTATTATTATTATTATCCAGCTTTTAAACAAACGCGTTCGGTCTAACAATGTCGACTTTTATTCGAGACATAAATGTGTTCTGACCGACATTCAAATTCTTGCCAGTAGGAAGATTTGTAAATATATTTTATAAAACTATAAATGTCGAGATATGTTCACATCAAGTGTATCATCTTGAAATGGCTGCTGTATGATCATCGATAATCAGATAATATGTTATAATATTAAAAGTACACATTTTTATTGCGGAGTTGTATTTATTCAGAACATGGGTCTGTGATATTTTAAATACGAATTAAATATATTAATTAGAAAGAAATACATATAAAATCAATTTTATCGAAAAATATTGTTGTTGCGCTACTGGGATTCGAACTTGGATCTCTTTCCAAACCGGGAAAGGTGCACTATCCAACTATGCTACAGCGACGATATTTTTAGCGACAAATTTTCGAACCTATATGTTACCTTTTTGATATTAACACATTTAATTGTTCCATTATTTGAAAGAGCCATCTACCTTATTAGGAGAATAATAAAGTTGTATCAATGTGTTCAAAGTTTAATAAAAGTTAATTAATAATTCTGGTGTCTGCTATCAGATTACTCAAAGGTATTTGAGATTCCGTCAAAATAAGGTAGATGACTCTTTCAAATATGTAAAAAATAGATATGTCATTATTTATATAACCAGCTAATATAACACATACATACATGGATTTGCCAAGTACTACAATTTTTTTTTGTATAAAAATTGTTATTTTTGCGGTACAGGGAAGAAAGAAGCGAAGCGGATACAAAAATATTAAATTCTTTTGATCGTGATAATACAAAATAGAATTACTTCAAAAGAAGCGAACTAGAAAGTAAATTCGAAAAATTCTTATTCTTGATACAAAATATCATTTAATAATAGATTTTTACTTTAATTTTAAAATGTCCCTTACCGCATTGTTGGCAAAAACTCAGATAAATTTCCTCAATGTGTGTTTTTTTTTTCTCTTGGTTTAACATTAACGAATTTACGATTTTCGTAAATTTTAAAGAAGACTCAATTTTGAAAAATATTTGGCGGATCATGTCGGTTAACAAATTTTGCCGAGATATTAAATCTGATAAGATTTCTGTGAATAAAACGAGTTATAGTGTTCACAATATACAGCTACTTTAATATAGACAAATGTCTAGTAAAGTAGTTAGGATAAGGCTAGTGACACCTACCACATTCCGCACAAAAGTTGTTCGATTACAATGTTTCTATGGTTGTTTATACCTTTCATGTAAAATCTTGTCACCTAATTGTAAACAATTGTCAACAAACTATATTTTGTATACATGGTATAACAGACTTAGTCCACAATACTATATGGGTGGATACCTGACTAAATTACAAATCGAAAATGTTTAAAGAATATGTGCCTAATCGCAACAATATCAGAGATATAAACATTTTAAAAAAATCGTAATAATGCAATTATTTCGATTAATTGAAATATTTTGTTGATTCCAAATTATATATTGAATCGAATTCCGAGCGGCTAGACTATTTTTGTTAGATAATTTAGAGCCTGAAGCAATGATATAGATTGATAATTGAACAATTTTACAAATATTTATTTCGAAGTACGTAGACTTCAAGTTTAACACAAATTTCAAAAAATTCGTACAATAATATTTTCCGTAACAGTGCAAAATATGCACATAATTGAACATTTTCGACTCATAATATAGTCAGGTATCCACTCATAAAATATTGTGGACTAGGTCTACCACACCCTACATATAAACTTTATAACGGAGGATGGTTTCGAGATTTTCTGAACATTATTGTTATTAAAGTGCATTGAAATTTTTCATAATTTATATCATAAGAGCCTCTACAATAAGTAGTACAAATATACGAAATTTCAGCAATCTTGTGACTTAGTAGAAAAAATTACTGAAGAAAGGGTATAAATTAATTTGATTTTTAATGATACTTAACAACAAAATGTCTGAATATTACGTAAATTTATAAAAAGGGTTAATGATAATAAAACTCACAGCAGCACTGAGTTTATTGAAAGATAAATTTAATCTTTATAAGGTATTTGGAAATGAGATTAGATGAAAGCAGCGATTATTATATAAATGTGTTAGTAGACTGAAAAAATGCTGTAAATCGAGATATATAAATGGATAATGAATGCAGTCATGAACTTTCTACCTTAAAGATTAAATAAAATGAATAATTAGACAAAATACTTTATTTAAACCACTATTTATTAATTATTCAACATGTTTCTATACCTATACCTATTAATGTATACTGAAATTAAAAATACAAGCATTAGTGATGTGAAAAAATGCTACTCTTGACTCACTGGTGTGAGTGTGATTGACATTCGACAATATCAGTGATTGAAAACTGCGATTGTGATCATAGTTTCATTACTAATACCCGTGCGTTGCACGGTATCACAACACACTAAATAAATTTAAATAAACATAATTTTGAGCGTATTTACTTATATTATTCAAACTTCATTAACGTAAAAAACATATTGTTGAATTTGTAATTATTATACATGTCTAATTTAATATCATTACAATGAGAATGAAAACCCTTAAAAAATTTGAGTTTATTTTTCGGGTCAATTTCTCAGAATTTCGGGTATAGATGGCGTTTATCACGAACTATAACGTGCCATCATGAATATTTTCATTCTATATGCACATACGCCGAATTATGGTTCACTACCAAATATAAATAAAATAAAATAATGAATCACGAATCAAGACATTCTTAAATATTCAATCACTGATTGTGAATGTGACTCAAAGATATCGGTGATTGACTCACGGTTCGTGATTTTGAGCTCATCACTAACAAACATAGATAAAAACAAAACTATAAAGTGATGAATATGTAAGAACTAATATAAAAACAAATTTAAAAGGCGACTATTTGCAAAGAGGATTTGGTTATTTATAATATTTAGCTTGCTATCAGCACTTCTAAAATTACAAATGTATCTAAGTGTAAACTTCTAGTATTTGTATATATAATTTCTAAGCCCTTGTTAATATCGAAAGAAGAGTTTGCTTCCAAAAAGTTATTGGAAAATTCTGAATAGTTTTTATTTAGGCATCTCATCTGGATTTGAAGCTGGTTTTTTTCAAAGATGTATGAGAATCATTGTAATTACTTCCAATAGGAAAAATAGATGTCTCACTAAAAACGTTACACATATTTATAGATTAAAATCTAATAATAATTTTATAGGTTCCATTGGCTACTATATTTTTTCGATAGTAATACAAAACTGTCAATTTTAAAGTCAGTTTACTCCCTCACTCTGATCTATGCCATCAACGTTTGAAACTGAATCCGTCCATGGAGAATCCAGGCTGCATATATATATATCTAAGAGGAATAGCCGGTGTGACGTTAAGAGTTCAAATCAGGAATGATACGGAACGAATCTTCGGTTGAACCCGCTACTGTTCCAAATATAAAAATCTTATTTAAGTTGACTTGGATATATTGCAGTGTTGCGAAATAAAGCTTTGAGAATAATACTCAGAAAAAATAGATATACTAGAGTCAGTGCAGTGCTGAATGATCTGAGAATATGATGGCCTTTAAGCAGAAAATATACTTCAACGTAATGGTATTTATTTATAAAATCCTCACTAGGAAAATATCGGCGGAATTTATACGAAAAACTAATGTAAATCAACATAAACACGAACAATAGAAAATGATAGATTTTTTATTGATATTCCAGAAGACATAAGAAAAAAGGAGAAACTGCATAGATTTAAAGTGAAACTTAACAGATATGTGAAAGATAAGTTCTAGTAAAAATAAACGAGCATATATAAAAATACTTATGTATGCACTGTATTAATAATAAATAATGATAATATCTTAAATACTAATTAAATGATTAGAAAGATATACACATGAAATCCGGGGAAGGTGCATTAACCAACTACGCTAAAGTAGATAGTACTTTTGACGACAAATTTTCGAACCCATACAATATGTTATACATCTATCGTACCATTATTTGATTAGTATTTAAAACATCACCTATGTTCTGAAGAATGTGTTTTCCTTAATAATTATAATATCCTTCGCATGGAAAACGAAAGACTGCATTAACAGATTTTGTCATCAGTGACATAAGGGAAGATGACCTTTAAGATGACCCTGGAGAACAAGGAAAAGAAAAATGGAGAGACTCTACGAAGAAAGATGGAATTATCAGTGGCCCCGAGTAATCGACACAGCGCAGGACAGAGAGGGGTGGAAAAATGCTGTTCAAGCGTTATACCCCATCCCCTATTAACATAACTCACGTTTCTAAAAATATGAATTGGTCATTTCATTTACGTTATAAACTTTCTATAAATACATAATTAATTATGTTATTATTCAAAGTTATGTTTGCATAATGGATGGAAGAAAATATGTTTAAGCGGAAATGTATATTTTTTTATTTATAAAAGCCAGTCTTACAAAGCAAGTCTTTTGTAAATTTTTCCGGTAAAATACATACACACACAGATACGCCAGTATATTCAGGCCCGCCCCTAGGTAATGTTATGCCCTGAGGCAAGCGACAAAATACCGCCCCTACCGTATTTCTACACACTCACGTAGAGACTGAAAAAAATAAAAAATCTATCTTTTGATTCATCGTTATATAATCGCCACTATGAGATAGTCTGGATGATTCAGACGCTAACAGCAAAACTTGATGATATTATTTAAGTTTCTGATAATGTACAGAGAAAAATGAGTAAATTAAGAGCTAATATATTTAAATACAAATTAAATGTATTAATTATTAGAAAGATACGAATAAAAAAACAATTTTATCGAAAAATATTGTTATTACGCTACCGGAATTCGAACCTGGGTCTCTTTTCTAATCCGGGGAAGGTGCATTATCCAATTATGCTACAGCGACAGTACTTTTGACGACACATTTTTGAACCCATATGTTACACCTTTCAAATTAATACATCTATCGTTCCATTATTTGAAAGCCATCTACCGGTAGCGCAATAACAATATTTTTTGATAAAATTGATTTTATATGTATATCTTTGTAATTAATACATTTAATTAGTATTTAAAATATCACAGATCTATGTTCTGAATAATTACAACTTCACAATATGTTCTTCTTAATAATATATTTAGAAACATCTGTTTGCAGTATGGTCGACAGAATTAAAAAGGGCTGAGATGATTTGAGATGAAGAAGATTGAAAGTAACAAAAACAGTGGACGTCCGCGAAAGTCCTGGCACGCTCAGATAGAATAGATATTGGTGGACGACCCAGTTAAAACTTAAATAAAAACAAGCTTGCCGAGAAATGTATAACAGCGATTGAATATATCGAACAATGTGATGGATGAGTAAAAGGTACTAACATCTTATGGTTTATTCAGAAATGTTACAAATTTACACGCGACTTGAAACACAACTGGAGTAAACGCGATGTTACGAAGCGAAACATTACATTGACTGTACTAGCTGCGCTCGGATACATAAATTATAATAATAAATTAATTTATTAGAAATACTTCAAAAATGCGGCAGTAGAGTAACAGCGGAGAGGCCCGTTGCTGGCGATGCGTGTGGCTGTGCATTTTGGTGGCGGAGGCGCCGGTCGTCACAGAAAAACTTCCATGGCTTTCTAAACGATCTCATTATAATTATTATTCATAAAATATATATTCGCTTTTAAAGCTGGAATTAAATACTATTATTCTTTCCAAAAATATCTCTTTTGTTCGGTATTTAAAAACGCCTCTCGTCGTCTTTATCGGAGGCTTTTATATTTTTTATGATTCTTAAGTATTTTGCATGTGTGAATGTGCGCTTTGGATTTCGCAAATAATGTTTCTGATGTTACTTTACTTTTTAAGACGCCCATTCTCAAGCGTTAAAACGACATGAAATATTTTTTTCGTATATTTATTTACTTTACATTTTATTTAAAATAAGAATTCTACCCTTAGGCGTTGTTTTACTTTTATAAATGCTCAGATGCGGGCCTGCGCACATTCATTCTTATACAAATGGTTGATACGCAGAAAGACGGAAATAAATTCATGATATATTTGACTTCAAAGGGGTTAAATCGGGCACGTCTCTAACATTCATTAAATATTACACTTGATAGATAGAGAGACATAAAATTTAATAATATTCTTGATTAGAATCCCAAGGGTGAAGGGATAGGTTACAACTGAAAATGATCGTATTATATCATGTTACCAGCTGGCGAGTCTAAGTTTTGACCTTTTTTATTCGACTTTAAATCACGCTGTTCCACGATAGAACAGCATGTGTTTTGTAAAGCAAGCCGCATTAACAATTCGAAGGCTGCAAGGAAGATTACTAAGGTTATTATCGTACCAACAATGACTAAATGCCGGTTGTGTGATCAGTAGTAACTTTTTACTATAGTAAAAAAAGTTAAATAAATAATTAGCAATATTTGAATATGTCAAAGAACATACAATTAGTGGATTTTCACCTAAAAAGGCACTGTTATTAAATAAATAAAAGATATCTCATAGAGAAGAAGCTATTTTCATTATATTAGTACATATACGTATGGGTAATTACACGGTTTACAACCTGTCTTCGGCGGGCTTAAGTGATCACTTTAAACAAATATAACGTTCACCATTCTCACCCATTAATCAATATAAGAAATAATTGTTAATGTTTGTATACGCCCGTCCTGACGAAGGTACAATGGTATCGAAACCGGTCGACGTTAAATTACTCAATGTGGCTTATACAAAGTTTGTTAGTTTATAAAAGTGAATAATAAATAATTACCCGTTTTACCCACTGTTGAGAAGAAACGGTGTGATACTAAGTATCATATATTATGCAGCATAAATAAACAAAAATATTTTTTAAATATATAACTTGTAGTGTAGTTAGTTGTGTTTTATGTTTCCTTTATTAGTGCGGTGATAGTTTTAATTGGTCAACAAGTACCGAAGCAGCTCAAGACAGAGGAAGATAGAAACGCCTTATCGAGACTTTGGACCCCCGATCTTTTTGGATAAAAGTAATAAAATGATGATGATGATGACATAATTCCTGCAAGGCTTTAATGGCCATACATAATACAGGGTGAATATTATGTTCCAGGTCGATGTTGTTTTTAAATAACTAAATAATAAAACACAATTATTTAATTTAATGTGCATATATATTACTTAGTTTGTTACAATTATGGATAAAATATGATATTGTCCAAGTGGCCGCTTAGCAGTGGCAAAAATGCATGCTCTTTTAACCATATTTTTCATAACATTCTCGTACATTTCGCATGTTATTACAGCAATTTCATTTCGAATATTGTCCTATAGCATCGGAATTGTTATCGACTTATTGGCGTAGACAGAAAATAGTCACGATAGCATAATGCGGCAGAGAAAAATTTCAAGCGTAGTTCGGGCCGTGTGAGGTGGCACCGTCCCGTTGAAACCGCACGCATTGCAGGCCCAACCGACTCAGTTCGGCCAACAAGAAGTTATTCAACATGTGACGATAGAAATCACCACGAATGATTACAGCATTGCCATTATTATTTAGATACAATGTTTTAATGACTTTAACACGCTGTTGAAACGTTATATACTCCATAATAAATTGTAACTAATAAATATCTGCTGAACCAAAATATGTCTTGCATTGGTTTAATTTGTTGCAGGATTGACGAAACTAAAACATTAAAAAAATTATTTCACTCACGTTTAGTAAGAATTTATAAAATTCAAATAGGTTCCTTTGACGTTTAACATTTTGTCAAGAATTTAATAATTTTACTATCAACGTTACGTGATTAATAGCCGTTAACTGCCTTCCCGTCGTCCGTGAAAACCTCCAAAATGATCGTCAAAATTCTCGTCCATCACAAACGTATTGATTTTTCATTTGAACATTTGAGTACTATTAAAGGGTCTGCCATCGGAGAATATTGTTTACGAACATTTCGCGGGTAAACATTTCAGCAGAAGAGGAATTAATTAAAATGATTTAGTTATTGTTGTTGTTGTAAGAAGAAGGAATAATAAAGGTGACTTTTGATGGTTTTTTCAACCCCGAAGGGTTGCCGTGGAGGCATCAAAACAGACTCGTTTTCGACGGTGGTAAAATGGTTGTACGGAAATAGACTAAGCGGGGGGTGTTGAAATTTTTACAATGATCTTTTGTTACGTAATAAAATTGCTAAAGTCAAAAATATGCAATCCTAAAAATTGCGTTTTAATCAATTATATAATATTGTAATGAAATCAGATATAATATTATTGAAATCACTTTATAATATGTTCTTTTGACATATTATGATTTATATATCTGCTATTCGACGAACCTAAAAAGATATTACCGCCATCAAGATATTTTTGAGTATTCGAATAACAATCATACGCTCAGTAATATTGTTTTTTGATAATATCCGATTCTGAAAAATCGTATAGAATTTTTTACACCATTGTTGTTTAAAAATAGTCTAAGTGATGTGAATCACCAGCAATATTGTGTTTTGGAACATATCTGATTATTTTTACGGTGTGATTTTAATTTTTCGCTTTTCTTAATAAAGGCCGGTATACATCAATTGCGTCATATTTTACTAATAAAGTACTGTTGCGTAAAAGCATAGATGCCGGAAGAAACAGGATATTCGGAAGGAAGTTCCACTCACCACAGTCCCGTTCTTCTGGCACCTCCAAGGTGGACTGTAATTTTAGGTTTTGAAACACTATCTCCGTTCAGGGTCTTGACTCCTTCAGATTGCACAGGATGAACACTTAGACACATGTCTCACTCGTTTGTGAAATTTTTTTGTAACCGCACCGGTTCAGAGTCGCCGATCGACTGACTCGATGGCAAGTGAGAAAGGGGGGGGGGGGGGAGGTGGAAGGCATAGTACATTATCTTTGTTCAAGCATAAATATATGTCCCAGAGTCACAGCTAGCGCCACACTAAGTTGAGCGAGATTGAGCGCTCTGTAGAGTTGAGAATCTGTTTTTTCATTTACGCGCTTCCGAGACTAGTCTCTGAAACGAGTCTCATCCGTGTGCATATGCTGTTAGAGTTAAATGAGCATAAATTAACGTGCTTAAGTTAAATACCCAAATAAATACGAGCTTATTGATAAGATAATTGATCTCAGAGACAACTAGACTTACCCTAACAGATTTTGATATTGTATATAATATGACTGCGATTAAAAATACTATTTATTTGACTGAATATAACGGATATTCTTTAAGGAAACTTTTCGAATTGGAAGGGTTGGATTCAAGACAACATAGAGCGATACAATTGGACACTGTGTAATCATATTTGTATTATTGTAACAATGTCAATGTTATTTTCATATAAAAATAAATGTATAGAATTTAATTAAATTGTCTCGTATTAATATAAATCTACGGAAGAATGTTATGGTGATCCGCTTCTATAATTTAGACCATTATTCGTGTTCTGATATTTCAGTATTCAACTTGGCTTACAGTGAAGAATAATGAATTAAGACAAGGGTGTAGGATGAGTAAAATAAGTACTCATAAAAACATCTGATTTATTCAATGAAAGCTTACAGTATTACGCGACTACAAATTACGAACGTGGTTGTGTGATTGAAAGCTATTGTCTGGATAATCATCATTATCATTGCCTCATGACTGAGGATCGAGATCTATATAGACTTGACTATGCTTCTCCACTTGTCTCGGCATACCTACTTTAGATCTTAGGGCTGTCACCAGAGAAGTGCCTGTTGCTTTTTCCACTCGGTTGGGTGGGGGATCTTTCTCTTCCTCTTCGTCTTTCGACGTGTTCTACCACAACAAGTTTCTCCAAGCTATCTTCCCTTTTTACAAGATGCTCAAGAAATTGAAGGATTCGTCTCAGGAAAATGGTTGCGAGTCTATTCTTGATCTTCAGTTCCTGCACAATGGCCTTCAGGGTACATGATTCCATACCATATAAAAATGTAGAATTCACCAGAGATTATAAGCCTGAACATTCTTGCCTTGGAAACACTGCGGTCTTTCCATATTTTATCAAGTCTTTACATACCATCGTCAGTATTTATTGACCCGAGATAATTTAAATCCTCGTTTAGATGAAGCTCAGTAAAGAAGTAAAGGGCCGGCCAGAATGGATATAATGCGCGCACAACAGCATTGGAGACAGACTCATGCGATGTAAGATCTGTCACTTGTTTGCATTGTACTGTTCTTGTGGGTTTAATCTGCCGGCAGTGATGCGTGGAGTGTGAGTCTCGTATATATACTTCTCGGAAGGGAGTGCCTCTTTACTACCTCTCTACTCCCTGGCCTCGTTAATTTTATTATGTTATATTATTTTTGTAATATATTATATTATTGTAAATATTATTTACTAATAAAGTAAGTCAACCGGGGATAATGAGATGAAATTTTGTTTCGGGGCGCTATCGAACAGCTATCTAGTAGCATGAAAAAAATGCCAACCAGGCGTCGAATGAGTAGGATCGAAGTAAGAGCCTTGAGCCTTGCATCTGTCTTGGGTAAGCGGTGGGTCCGCCCTCATAGTCACTTGTTTGTGTATTTGTATGTGTGAATGGAAGCGGCATAATATCAGATGGATGATTGCGTGAGTATATATATGTGGAAGAACCGATACAAGTCGCCGCGCCTTTGGGAAGCACTCTCTTATCTCCGTGACTTTCAATTTTAAATACATATTCTGAGTATAAACCTTGTATTTATTCATGTACTTTAAAGTATTGTAATAAACTATAATTGTTGTAAAGAAGGCAGAATTTTTTCAGAGTTCTACCAAGATACAGCAATACACAGTACAAAGGATAGAATACCAAGAGTTACCTCTGTGTCCGGCTTCACTTGTTCCAACCTCTTGGGGTACCCCAAGAGAGTGGAATTGGAAGGACATAATTACTTCAGCAATCAGTTTTAGGATTAGGATTAAAATCTAGAACTATTGTTTTATTTCAATTAGTTAAAGACATTTAAATCATCATCATCATCACTACTGGCTCTACAACTCCTGGTAAGTCTAAGCTTCCTCTAGAATTTTCCTCTACTGATCCCTATTAAGACATCTTCTGTCCTGAATTTCTAAGACTAACATGTCTTTGAAGACATTGTTATTAAGGATTCTGTATTCTCGACTTTTTTCAATTTTCAAGTCCCGGGAATTCCTGGGATTTGAGACCACGCATTTCATTTAATTAAAAATAAAATAAATATTCATAAGTACGATGTATAAAAAATGTATGAAAAACATATGTTAATATTAATTTTACAAACAAATAAAAACTGTTTGATGAAATATTTCGTAATATGGTAGGAGTTAATATAAATTAAATTAATTTTACGTGTATGTTGAATACATAAATACATTCATCCGTATAAATTATAAAAAATATACAAAAAACAACAATTAATTAAGAAATATATCAGAAAACAATAACGTATTTGGCCAAAGTCAAATAATTTCATCCCATACAATTATTGTTCATAAAATGACTAAAGATAAAAGATCACATATTTGAACAAACCGACAAAACCATGTATGTACTTCGAAATAATTTTTTTTAGTAGTATATATCTTTGGACTAATTTCTCTTTAATTTAAATCTTTTTGGCTGACCATAGTAAACTATGAACCCTTTTTATTTTATTATTAAATATACTTACACATGTATCGCTCGTCGCTGGGTCACTGCCTGCAATATGTCAATGTTCACTAGAATTAACTCAACTTATTTAAAATGAATAATATCAAGAAAAATTAAGTCCTAGGACTCGAGACAGCAAAAAAAACATAGAATTCTTGGGTCGTCTTAACACATAATCCCTAATTGTCACTCTACACCAGGTGTTCCTACCCAAGATCTTGTGTCCAGCAATGACTTCGGTAATCCTCTTCTACCAACCACCGAAGTCTTCATATTTTAATAAACCTTGAGACGCTTATCTTATTATACAAAATATAAAACTCATTGATATAGAATCTCCGAAAAATTAATTTTACAAAATCGACCCAAAGTTAGGCCTGAAAATTTTCGTTTCAAAAACGTCCAGTGTTACTCATTCTTCTTAGACAGTACGAAGACATTAAAATACTTGTTCAAATGACATACAACTTATTATAATGACATAATATCCATCTGGCAATTCTAAACATTTATTTGAAGTAATTCTGGCATATGCCTCACACCAAATACTTATAACTAATATATAATAGAATAAAAAAAGCATACAATTCTGAAGTCTACGTGACCATTATCACACAGAAAACGTAAAGTTTTTAAACTACGCTTTTTTAAACATTTTCTTGTAGTTGTTATTTTATAATTCTTTAGATAAATAAAGGTAAATTTTAACTTCTAGAACCATCTAAAAATTTCACGAAGCTACTAGCAAAAGAAATACGTAGTTTACAGTCTAGTCCAAGGTGAAGTACATCATTGTCAAAAGCTTGCATCGTCATTGCTAAGACGCGTTAATGGCAACGATCAGATTATATTTCAAAACACAGATAATCGATGGACAGATAATATCTACAAAATAAAATAAAAACAATCTAGGGAACGCCCAAAGAGTCGTTGGAGAGAAGATTTGAAAAAAATTGGTAAAGAATCGAAGAGATGACTTCATCATGACGATATAAAGATATATGAAGGAAGTATTGATAGTACTTGACTAGGTAAATCAGATACTGAAAGATGTCTGATAGAAACCTCTCTAATCATTATTAAGGAGAATATATTCTTATTGTGAAGTTGTTATTATTCAGAACATAGATCTGTGATGTTTTAAATACTAATTTAATGTATTAATTATAAATATATACATATAAAATCAATTTTATCGAAAAATATTGTTTTTGCGCTACCGGGATTCAAACCTGGATCTCTATTTCCAATCCGGGGAAGTACACTACCAATTGTGTTATAACGCCAGTATTTTTCATGATAAATTTTCGAACCTATATGTTACACTTTTTCAAATGAATACATCTGTTGTTCCATTATTCCTCTCTAATCGATGAATATACTAAAGAAGATGTATGAATGTGGACGAAGTGAGAGTTGTGTGCTAGGACAGAAGAGTGTGGCACTCTATCCGCGCGGAAACAGCATGATGATAAGCTAGTCAGTTGGTAAATTTATGTTCGATGTTTGTGAACAATTCCTAACCAGGAAAATCACATTTTAATATTGTTTAACGGTATTCACCTGCGCACGATGTCACATCACACTTCCGAAGTGTTAAATATTATTTTTTTCGTATTCTCAAGAATAAGGTTTCAACTTCATATTTTTATTTTATAAATTTTGATCAGTTTCGACCTAACAGAATAATTGGTCATACCAATCCTCTTTCAAACCTCAGCATCAACGTCAGACTAAGATAATAAGAACAATGACAGCAGCCAGACGATCTCCCTACCAGCCACCTTGCGGAATCTGGAAAACTCTTAACAGATCCACATAGAAAAAAGTCCAGCTAAGAAAAACCTGGAGTCATGAGAATAGAACGAGATTCGACAAGTTCAGGATGTGAACCACTCCCAGCACACCCGAAAGTACAGGGTGAATATTATGTTCCAGGCCAATTTATTTTGGCCGCCATTTTGGTTTGAAAAACATTTCTCCATTTACATTTAAGAGTCATACAGAAAAATTAATTACAATTTATTATGAAGCATCTAACGCCTCAACAACGTGTCAATCGCCATCATCACAATTCGGAAAACTTATCGGTAGTCAAATTGGGTCCATTCCAAGGAAGGTGCCACCTAACACACAGCCTGAGCTACGCTTGAAATTTTGCGAGAGATTTTTCCCAGCCTCATAATGCCGAAAAATTGTGATATTGACTGACCTCCTCGATCACCTTATTGGACGGCTCCTAACTATTTTCTTCTATAGGGGGTACTTGAAAACAAAGTTTACGCCAGTAAGCCAATAACGATTCCGATGCTACAGGAAAATATTTGAAATGAAATTGTTGAAATGAATAATATTATGAAAATATGGTTAAAAGAGCACGCATTTGTGCCACTGCCAGAGAAGACCATTTGACCAATGTCATATTCCATACATAAATGTAATAAATCAAATAATCTATAAATACAAACCAAATTTTAAAAATGTGTTTCATTCAAAAACAACTTTGGCGTAGAACATAATATTTACCTGTAAATGATGGCTGCATTCGACAGTTAGAACTGTCAAAGCGAAAGATGTTTTACAAGGTGTACCGATACGAAAATCAAAAGAAGAGTATTATTTATTTTTATTTTTATGTACGCTTGTTTTAATTATCATTGAACCATGTTTGGTGAAATTAAATGATAGTAAATAAAATGTGATTACGTAGATTAGATAATTAGTTAGATTTATGTCTTTCGTTAATAAAATGGAATGAAAGTCTGGCGCCATCTAGCAAGTTCCGCTTAGCCTTTACCATACCATGATATGAAATACCCGTACCAGCCATGCTGTCAACTCGTGTTACCGTAAATAACAGTTAGAAAAAATATTTTTATTAGCTTAAATGGCACGAATTTACTGTAAATATTGAGCATTCAATTTTGAAAAATTGATTTAGCATTCATTAAGTTCTATACAATGTATCTTTCTTTCTTATCTCTATTCGTTTAATTAGTAAGAAAGAGACAATTATATTTGTATGTTTGTTGTTCTTTTCACTGTGAAAATAGTGTGTGATCTCTGTCTTTTATATCACAAATAGTATTTTTACCAACGTATTAATTTTACAACGGATTGAATGGAAAAAAATAATTGTTTTATACTATTCCCTTTTCATAATTGGTTTTTTACTAGTCATTCCTAAGCACTAATATTTTCTTTAAGATTATCCAAAATATTAATTTTATGTTACGTATATTTACCAAAATATTTAAGGTTTAATAATGATGGTAGACCTGTGTTACTGCATGGTTTGGGAAGGGTTAAAAATTTTGAAGAACGCTGCAATAAAAGCGATCAGAATGAGAAAAAATACTCTCATTTGATTTATTTTTACTGAAAAACATGCACGGTTTCTGCGCAAGTAGAAATTCTTCATTAGATGTTGATTTAAAATGTTAACAATAGATGTGAAATCGTGTATTGTCTTTGATTGTTATGAAGCTATCACAGGTGTGTAAAAATTATTAAAGAATATAAAATAATATTTTGAGTTTAGTCTGTCAATATGTGACGCAAACATAATTCAAAAAGTTCTATGTATAAAAATCATTCATTATCATTGAATACATGTACATGAATAAGCATTGAAAATGATTGAACAGAATTGAGTGCGGAGCGGGCTGTTCTCTATTGTATTTTATACGTAGAGCAAACAATCACATTTTAGAGACGCGACAGCATATACTCATTCACACGCAATCTTACATATTATTTTATTTGTGAATTTTAAATATACAAGTCCAAGATTTTAAGAGATAAATTATAATTGTAAATTTGTTTATTTTAATTATGAATATTTATATAAAATAATTTATTCATTTTTCAACAACTAAATGCAAATATAGTTTAAACCAAAGTACCTCGTTATTGTTTGAATACTGAAAATTATGATTTTGATAATTTTCAAATATTTTATTCCTTTATTTTGTTCTAAAGGATATTTAATTAAAATATCTACTTTTTTAACATAATAAATCATATATTTAAAAAAGATACAACTGTAGGGGCTGTGGTTGTTTAATATGATCGATTCGTAATTGTGTCAGAAGGTTTGTTGGTGTGAGACTGAAGTCCCTAACATCTTCTAGTCTCACGCGCGTTAGTGTATGTCACAGTGTAGGCTGTCTGCTGTTGTAACTAAAGCAAAGTATAGAAATGAAAGAGTACTTACAAAGGTTGGCGTTTATTGGTGGATAAATTATACAGTTAAATGCTCGTATGCAGTTGAACGCTGGAGTGACTGGCCCGAGATGTCGCTGAAAGAAGATGTCGACGAGAAGACGGTCTGCGGAGAAGTGGTCGCTAGCTGCTTGGTCAGTGTCCGTCACGATTCATGTTGTCTGTTGATTGGTTGCTTGGGTCTCGGGCCTATATGATTGATAAGTGAGTCTTGACACGGCCATGTCTATGGGGCGAGTGCAGGGTCACCACATAACAATATTAATATATAATAAGATAGGTAAAAGTGAATTTATAGAAATCCGTGTATTTTTCAATGACATACGTTTCATAAAAAACATGTTAAATCTTTATGACATAGGAGATGTAATTTCAAATTTGAGGTGTAAATTTTAATTCGCGATCGACTCTATATACTATAATATATGCATATTTTGAAATTAAAATGAAACAGTGTAATATAAAATTGTCTCCAAAATATGTGCTCAGCTTGTGAAGGTCGTAAGTGAGCAGAACAATTTTATTAGCGCTTAAAAGGATTGTTCAAGAGTGCCAATTTGCAAGTCATGGTGTTTGCGTGTCCATTAGCAACGTGACAGCAGTGACGTGTAATTAAAAGCTGTCATTCTATGGATCAAAAATATGAGACTTTGCCTGTTCCGTTTGAAACTTTTTGATGTTAAGACATAATGACGTAATATAATAACAGCATGTCGCATGGCAACACGTAATATATGTATGTAAGCAAAGTGATCTGAGACTCGGATGCTAGGCAGGTCTCCAAACATACACAAAAGTATACACTTACATACATTAAAATACTATAATATTTATAGTTGATCGGTTCGCTGAAACCATTTTTTCTATTCTAGGAGAATTTATTTATTGATAGAATGGTAACTTATATTAACTAAAATTTATTAATATAAAATATTTAGACTATTTAATCATTTTTATTGTTTTTATCACAATTTTGACATATATTTACGAGAATCGTACTAACCAGAGTGACATTTCGGTTTACTTCGAATTTTTCAGTCCTGAAATTAGGGCATCGACAAGTGATATGTATTCGTAGGAAGACACGCACTAGAGACATGAAAACTTGTCTCGGATATCGCAAATTCAATGGATAGTGAAACTCGCAGAATAAACAGCTCTATTTTAAATAAACAATTGTTTATTAGGAGAACACATTCTTATTGTGAAGTTGTAATTATTCGGAACATAGGTCTGTGATATTTTAAATATGAATTAAATATATTAATTAGAAACATAACAAATAATGTTTATTAAATTAGAAACAAAATTTAATAAAAATGAATTGATAATTATGGCGTCTGCTATCAGTTTACTCAAAGGTATTTGAGATTCTGTAAAAATAAAGTAGATGTCTCATTCAAAATAATGGAACGATTAAATGTATTTATATCAAAAAGGTAACATATAGGTTCGAAAATTGTCGCTAAAAATATTGTCGCTGTAGAATAGTTGGATAGTGCACCTTCCCTGGTTAGGAAAGAGATCCAGGTTCGAATCCCGGTGTTTCTAAGTTTTCCATTAATTTGATCATCTGGGTTAGTAAGTTATTAGATTAATTCTGGAGGTTGTGTTTATAAATATGTGCTATCTAAAATTTTGAAAGCGCTTATATTACGGAACCATTAATATCAAAAAACAAAAATAAAGTGATACTCTCTGAGGTAGAGTATGGGCAGTGTAAGATTGCGGCTGGGATTTCTGGCACGCGCATTCTTCTGATAAGGGTGAATTTATTAAAAAAGCGATCTGATTCAATAAAATAGTAAGACTCGCATGGACCCAAGTGGTGAATTATTTAATTTGGATGCTGGTTGACATCGTATTGGCTAGGCGACACACCTTCTTTAAATGCGTTTCAGCGCAGATAATTTCAACCACATTCTAACTATTTATCTAGCATTAACCACTTATTGACTTTAAATACATCTACCGGTTTCGAAAAATACCATTTTCTTTTTCAGGATGTCAATACTAACTAAAAACATGTGTTGTTGTTCCTTTACCATAATCTATTTTTAAAAAATAAATTTAGTAGTTAAATTTAGTTGGTTGTTTATAATTTTTTGATTAGTTTTACACGCTTTATTTATCTCCAACGATTCCAAATTATATTTTTATTTATTATCTTTGTTTTATTAACCACTAAAATGAGTTTAAATAAATCTACCGGTTTCGAAAAATACCATTTTCTTCTTCAGGATGTCATAACTAACTAAAACATATAGTGTTTCTTTGACAACTAAAACATATATTGTTTCTTTGACAGAATCTATTTAAAAAAAATCTATTTATCTTTAGTACCTAACTCAAATCATTACTTAATACAAATTTACTCGAATAATTTTTAGGAAAAAATTTTAGAATGGGACTCGTAGTTAAATTTAGTTGGTTGTTTATAATTTTTTGATTAGTTTTACACGCTTTATTTATCTCCAACGATTCCAAATTATTTAATTTGTGACCAACACTGTTTATATGCAAAATTGACAATCCCAATTTTTTATCAAAATCATGACCATTTTCTATCAAATGATTAGCAAATTTTTTAAAGTATAGATTCCAAATTATTTAATTTATGATCAACATCGTACATTCTAGCTATACTAATTTTTTATAATAACGGATTTGGGGATACGATAACTCCCACATTTCTCACTAGAATTCATTAAAACTTTTTTGAAAAATCGAGCATGTGAATGTCTTTGTTCAGTGTAATACCCAGCCTGATCTGTTACCTTCTTTAAAAATTGTGATTTTTCAAAAATCTCAATTAATATTGTACTTAGAGAAAAAAGTATATATCTGACCGACGTTTCGGATACCATTTCAGGGTTCATTTTTAGGGCTGATGTGTCCATCATCACGGCCAGAAAGGTCAAACATACCCGGCATATTAGCCTAGAAAACTGTACACAGAATATCCTGAACGGCCGTGAAAACATAAAAACATTTTTAAAAATATATTTATTCAGACGAAATTACCATATCATTATCATTTAGGACATTTATGTGATGCCATCGCATCTATCTAAACGTGACTTGTAAAATAAAGTCTTTAGAGAATATCTGTCTACAGCGTGGCTAAGTTTTTTGTCCACGAAAAGTGTTAAATGTCAAGAATAACGATAATAATAATAATAATGATAATAACTATGATATACTTTTCGTTTCGTTAGTGCTAATTTTTTTATTTAAACGGCATCTTTGTGTGAGATATTTGACATCAATCAAAAGATGTATATATGTGACAGTTGTGAAAAGGTTGATCGGTGCCCAGTAGGTGCACGGGCGGGGAAGCCGAGACGCTAAAAGGTGCTGGAAGAGCAGTTGCGCTCTCTTTCAATACTCTTTGGTTCTCAAGATAATATATCAGCTTGTGTATATTGTATTGTTGTACGGTTGTGAAAGTAGTAATAAATTGTTAAATATCAAGACGTGGGACGCCGAAGATCAGGTTATCTGCTATTGTCGTGCCACAGACGATATAAAGGTCAATACTGTATCGCGACTTAATACGTTACACTTTACATTTTGTTATAACAATGCATTTGGGGATAAATCCAGTAATTGTGTTCTTACAAAAATTTGGACATTTACATAAGAAATATATATAAAAAAAAATTGACTTTTCAGTAGTATTCTAGTATATTCGTTAATCATTCGTCATATATACAGATAAAGAATATAGCTCTCATACTTATATCAAAAAGATTCTCATTGGAGACATCTATGCTGTATTAGGGGAATGAATATTAAATTTAAAACCATAGATGACGACAACGTAGTTGTAAAAAAATACTTGAAAGGTTTCTACTTACATGCATACATACAACTTTCAAAAAATTTGATAGGTGTGGCAGTCGACCATGGGTAGAATTGGTTAATGTTACATTGTGTAAAGTAATCACTTAAGCCAGCCAGCCAGCCATTGATTTAAATATACTATATTTCCAATTGTTACATTTGTTTCACAATTACATAGTTTTTTTTTTAAAAAAAAGTCTCGATATCGATATTAAACTAGAACAACATAACACAACACGATGCACATAAATTGTTTTCTGGGTGTTGTTTTTCCATTAAAATCAGTGTAATACCGTACATTCTCCAAAGTTTCCCATTTATTTTGGAACAAGTGTACTATTAATTAAATTTATAGCCTAAATTTGCGGGTAAGTATATTTTATGGATATTTTTATATCAAAAAAAGTATAGAAACAGATTTGAAGTCTGAACCATGGGCGTTCCATCTAGCTTTCTAAACCCATAATATAATTAAAACCGAAACAATTACATATAGAACCGACAAAAATACTATTCTGTAATTTGTACTTGTTTTGTTTTAGACTTTAAATAGTTGTTGAAACTCCGAAGCGAGATATAAAGCATTCGTAAAATATATTAATTTAAATCGGCATTTTTGACCAAAACGAAACATTAAAAAGGGTAAAAATTTAATGGCTTATAAATTGAATCGGTTTTGAATATTTTCAAAATGACTTTAGTACAGTTTCATATTTAGAAGGTTATTGTGTTTTTGCTTCAATTGTTCGTAGCTACGAGTTTTCTGATACTTTAAAGATGAATTTAATGGTCTGTTATCCATGGGATGAGACATGATTAGATAAATGTTGAGATTTTGATCTGGAGATAAACTCAAAGAACATATTGAGAAAGAGACAAAAACTTCAAAGAAGATTCAAATTTACCTAAATGATGAACGGAACATCAATAGTTACTGATATTAAGCATCTGAAGAATAATAAGTGTGAAGTGAGACGCGAGACGGCGATTCTCCGATAGTGATGGTAAACCGTTACATGACTGTGATTGTGTTAGTGATTGGTAATTAAGATTTAACTATCGGAGACTTACTTTCTAGTGTACCAGTCATTGCTCGAAGAGTTACGTTAATCAGTTATGAATCATAGTTACAATCGAACACAATCAGTCACAATGACAGTTAAAATAACGGTTTTGCCATCACTAGTCTCTGATAGTTGATGTATACACGAGGGGCTATGAAAACCACTAGTTTTCTCAGAAGAATCATATGAGAGCATTATCGCTGTCTCGAGTCGAAAATCTCATATAAACCTCATACATGGAAACGGGTCATAATTTTATTACAATTTTTTAAAATTATTACACATTTTATTAGTTGGAATACAAAAGTTGAATCTGATTAAATATTTTCTGATTTAAATAAATAAAAAATAAAGTGTTTTCGGAAAATTGGCGAAAATATGTATGAATATTGAAAATAGGCACTTAAGGATTCGGCCTTTAACTGATCATGTCAGTTCTTACATGACATCTTCCATCTCCTTATATCACCCATACACTTGCCTTGTGTATACAACTGTCGGATTATTATTCCATTAGTTATTCCGTCCGTGTACTGAACTAGGGAAAGTTTTTCTCCATATTTTTATAACAATCGCTTGGGAGTTGTGTTATTAGGTATACGATCACACCGTGTTTAGTAAAGGTTGCCAGAGACTATTCACTTATTATACGTTTATTTTACTTTGAGTCTGTTTGATTCTTACCTAATAGTATAAAGCAGACCTTTATATGTGTCTTGTATTCAAACATAAAAGGTAACCTATTTGTATTTTTGTCTACTGTAATCATCTTTTCTTTATCATTTTTTTCATCATTGTAATTTTCACCAGCCTCTGTCTCTTCCTTGCTGGATATATGCCTTCCATTCACTATTTTTTCAGCTCTTCTCATCATCTGTTGCTGCCACTCTACTGATATCGTCGCTCAATCTGGTTTTCAAACGATCGACACTCTTCCACAAATATTTTTTTTTTTTATTCTTCTTCTCATGCCCTAAACGTTTAATGGAAGTTGGCTATCACAACTGTTCAATGCAGTCCGGAAAAGCTCAACACTATGGTCTTAGGTTCTTCAGCCACGATGTTCTTCTTCTTCCGAGGCAATGACTTTCAGCATTACTGCAAGATCGTATACTTGTCTGAATGTTTTATCACGTGTCCAAAGTGTTGAATTTTTTTTGTTCCAAATACTTATTTATCTTTATTCATCTGATCTATAAAATCATCACTCGTAACTCTATCTAACCAGCTTATTTCAAGCATTCTTCTGTAGATCTACATCTCAAATGTTTCAAATCACTTGGGTTTTTCAGATTTTTCAGGTAAATGTTCACGCTTCCATTGTATTAAATAATATCCAGAACACATGGCATCTGACCATTCGCATTCGTAATATAGTAATAATCACGTGTCTTGTATTTTGCGAAAAATTCAATTATGACTCCCAAATATTTTATTTCTGTCACTTCCTTTAGACTTCACCATTTATGATAATTGCTGGTGTAATTGGTATTCTTTTATTTTTAATGATCATGAATGTATTATAGTTTTGTTTACATTTAATTTTGGTTAAATTTGCTATATTATTAAGTATATTTTTATTTATTATCTTTGTTTTATTAACCACTAAAATGAGTTTAAATACATCTACCGGTTTCGAAAAACCATTTTTTTCTTCAGGATGTCATAACAGGAGTTATTTGGTATTTTTCGAAACCGGTAGATGTATTTAAACTCATTTTAGTGGTTAATAAAACAAATATAATAAATAAAAATATGAATCTTAACCACAAAGTTAACATTGCTGATTTTAAAAGTATATTATTAAGTCACAGTATAGTTAGATAATTGACTCCGACGATGTACACAAGTGCATCTTTAGCAAATAATTTTATTTTGCAGTATTTTAGCATTTTTACAATGTCATTTATATACATAATGAAAAGGATAGGCTCAAGAACTGATCCTTGTGGTACTCCTAATGAAATATGAAAAGGGGCTGATATTTAGTCATATTTCGCAGTACTATATTCATGCGGATAATGGTTATACAAGCGTGATCAATGCGGAATTTGATTTCAATAGAAGGATCCCATCTTTATTATACGATGACGACGATATTTGAACCTATCGGTGATCTAATTGGTACGTTAGGTACTTATTTGATCAAATTTTAATTTGTATATGTGAAGTATATTGACGACGAGGGTTCACGTCTCGGCTTTATATAATGGGAGTACGCACTGGGTGTAAGCTTCAGTCTTCAGAGATTGTGGTCTTTTGGATTTAAGTGTGTGTTTTAGTTATTCAAATGTCGCCTTTCCTATTTTCTTGTATTAACGTTTTAATTCTAATTTAAATAACCTTTGATTCATGGCTCACATTTTGATTTTAATGTAGAAATCTTGTATTAAATATAACATTGTTTAGATTAAGACACTGAAAGCTATATCTTATATCTTGCGTTTTTAGAACAGTCAATTCATAGTGCTAGATTGTAGTAAATGAATTTGAAAAAGCCCATATATAATTGTCATCTTTTCAACTATTTACTCAATCTTGTTTTTACTCTGTTCTTTTATTTATTCTACTCTGATCTTTCTATTATATATTTACTATGCTTTTTTTACTGTTTCTCATATTTCTTTAATATGCTCTTACTTTAATATTCTTTATACTCTTTTCCTTACTTCTTACATGTCTTTAGTCTGTATCTAAATATTTATATTGTTCTTTTACTTATTTTTTATTTGTTTCCTTTTTGATTTTCCTGTTTTTTTACTATTTAATTTATTTTAATTAGTCCAACCTTACTTCTTACTTATGCACATATCAGTTTTCAAGAATATTAAAACTATTTCAAAATAAGTACTTTATATGTACCTAGAGAGATAAGAAGAGGCTAACAGACTTGCATATAAATAAAATATAATATTTAATACTTATTAAACTTGCTAGTGTATTAATTACATAAAAAATGTTTATATTGATGCAAGATTCAAAAGAAATTTATTTTAAATACTAATTAAATGTATTAATTAGAAATATATACATATAAAATCAATTTCATCAAAAAATATTGTTGTTGCGCTACCGGAATTCGAACCTGGATCTTTTCCTATCCGGGTAACATACATTAACCGATTATTCTACACCAACACAGTGCATTTGCGACAAATTTAATTAAAACATTTAAATCTAATTTATAAAAATATCACATATCTCTTTCCAAACCGGAGAAGTTGCATTCTACAACTATGTTACAACGACATTATTTTTGACGATAAATTTTCGAACCTGTATGTTACACTTTTTCAAATTAATACATCTATCGTTCCATTATTTGAAAGCCATCAACTTTGTTTTTACAGAGTCTCAAATTATAAATAATGTTTGCTCTAGCATAGTTGGATAATGCACCTTCCCCGGTTTTGAAAGAGATCCAGGTTCGAATCCTGGTAGCGCAACAATAATATTTTTCATTGACCACTAAATTGAGTTTAAATACATCTAACGGTTTCGAAAAATACCATTTTCTTCTTCAGGATGTCATAATTTGAATTTTAACTACAAAGTCAATATTGCTAATTTTAAAAGTTTAATAATATTTTTCGATTAAATTGATTTTATACGTATATCTTTCTAATTAATAGTAAATTTAATTAGTAATTAAAATATCACAGATCTATGTTCTGAATAATTACAAATTCACAATAAGAATGTGTTCTTCTAATAATGAAAGTCATTTTGCAAATATATAAACGCCTTTTCAACTCTCATATATACCACTTGCATAAAAAATATTTAATTTTTTATCTATACTTGAGAGAATTACAATCAACAAGCGACATAAATATTATAAACTTCGTGTCACGTATTTCCAAAATAAAGCCATATTATAATTTACGCGTGCGAGCGTTGTAAGAACACGTGTTTTTAAAAATAATATCGTCCAGTTTAATTCAAAATCAATCCCAATTTCGCTAAAGATATTTTATCTACTTTGTACGAAATAGTTCAACTTTGCTCCGCTTAAACTTGGAAAACTTATTTTTAATACCCACCATTAAAATAAGACTTAAGTTTATTTGATTGAATGAAGGCAAACCTTTTATTCTCATAATGATAAATCTATTTCTATGATTAAATGTTCTCATATAATAATGTTACGTACTTGTCTTCTAAGTAAGTCTTCAGTCTCGTAATGTGAAGATCCAAGAAATAGACTTTGTCACAATTGTACTTTTATTACAATATGATACAATTTAGGTCAAACGATTAAGTTGATAGAGACGTAGAGAAAGAGACCGCACCCTTCCGTGCGCTTCCCTTTATAGCCTCGCACACACGCGAGGTTATGTGGTCGGGCATATAACTGAAAAACTCTTTTAACTGACAATAATAAAAATTGACTACAACCAACATTTAAATAAATTATGAATTTATTGTGTAAAAAATACAACACAGATTCTAAAGGTCTTTCTTTTAGAGGCTCGTTTTTCGAATTAGAGAAAAATTTTCTACCGACAGTTAATTTGTGCTCAGTTTGGTTTGCCATTTCAAATTTATTTCAAAAATCATGTTTCAGTTCGCGAAACTTACGGTGCGCTACGTCCATTTTACGGTCAACATAATCGTCCAACCGAGCAAATAATTCGCATTCTCTAATTGATAATATGCATCCAAAGACACGTCGTACAGTGCGCACCGAAGAAGCTGTTGTTTCTTCAAAAATAATGTCGGCCATAACGTTAGTCAATGGAGAGCGCTATAGATCCACGATTACTGTATTTTTCGTTCCACAACTGAATAGCATGAAGAGCTGTGGTTTCAACAAGACGGCGCAACATGCTACACAGCGCGCGCCACATGGAAACATTCGATGAGCGCATAATTTCGCGTAATGGACCTGTGAATTGGCTCGTGTGATTTAACACCTTTGGATTATTTTCTGTAGAAATATGTGAAGTCGTTAGTCTACGCCGATAAACCAGAGACGACAGACAACTTGAAAGCCAACATTCGTCGCGTTCTTGCCTATTCCAAAAAGTGGTTGAAAATTAGACTGTCAGATCGCGCTTTATTCGAGCCAGCAGCGGCTCACATATGCGCGAAATCATACTTAAACACTAATGGTATATTTAGGAGAACACATTCTTATTGTGAAGTTGTAATTATTCAGAACAGACGGTCTGTGATATTTTAAATATGAATTAAATATATTAATTATAAAGATATACATATAAAATCAATTTATATCGAAAAATATTGTTGTTGCGCCACCGGGTTGTATTAATATGTAATATCTAATGTTGTATTAATATCAAAAAGGTAACAACATATGGGGTCGAAAATTGTCGCTAAAAATAATGTCGTTGTAGCTTAGTTGGATAAAGCACCTTCCCCGGTTAGGAAAGAGATCCAGGTTCGAATCCCGGTGGCGCAACAACAATATTTTTCAATAAAAATTGATTTTATATGTATATCTTTATAATTAATATATTTAACTAATGGTATAAAATTATCTTACCAGTAAAGCCAATACTATGGCCATTACTACGATTTTAATGTGTTTTTTTATTTCATTTTAATGTTCTATACCCCTAAAAAAAGACACTTTTCACTGAAAATAATAATACTGCACTCCGGCACTCAAAAATAGACCTTTACGTATGTATAATGTTTATATTTGAATATTTCGAAACAAATACTTCAAATGTCAAATTCGTTATCACTATGGCAGTAATATTAGTTCCAACGCTATTAAATGTGAAAAATCGTTTATTACTGTATAATATTAATCAGATTGTTTTGTTTAAATAGCGATTATTGGTTGGTGATATTTAAAAAATAGGCATGACAGTAAATTTTTTACGGGTTATGTTTTATACACGATGATTTGTGTAGATGAAGAGCAAATGTTAATTGTTTTAAATAAATGTTAACATTACTTTCATTTCTCCATCTACCATACTAATCTTCTAGTGTATTAAAACAAAATGGGTTTTCCCGCACTGATGACAAAAAAGGAAAGACAAATTATTTTTACCGGATGTACTGAAAAACTGAAAGATTATTTTGTTAATAATTTCATGGGTTAAATATTTTGTAATAATTTTTTGGATATACGCAACAAATGGAGGATTTTATATATCATTAATTTCTAGTGTTTAGTACTATTAGGGCAGTATTTTAAAAATGAACGTTAAAAAACTTTTTTTGAGTGTAAAAACTAATTACGTTTATTAATCGATCGTATTTTAATGTTAACAGTACAAAACAATTGATTACAAATTATTAAGAAGAACACATTCTTATTGTGAAGTTGTAATTATTCAAAACGGACGGTCTGTGATATTTTAAATACTAATTAAATGTATTAATTAGAAAGATGTACATATAAAATCAATTTTATCGAAAAATATTGTTTTTGCTACCGGAATTCGAACCTGGATCTTTTTTAATATCACATATCTGTTATCTAAATAATTACATTTTCACAAAAATAATGTTTTCTCCTTAATAATAATATATATAAGTTGTATCAATGTGTCTTAAATTGAATAATGAATTATTAATTCTGTCGTCTCCTATAGAATCACTCAAAGGTATTTGGGATTCAATAAATATAAAGAAGATGTCTTATGGAACGATAGATGTATGAATTTGAAAATTGTAATATATAGGTTCGAAAAATTGTCGTTAATGCACAGTGTTGGTGTAGCATAATCGGCGAATGCATGTTCCTCGGATAGGAAGAGATCCATGTACGAATCCCGGTAGTAAAAATATTATTTTCCGATTAAATTGATTTTATACGTATATCTTTCTAATTAATACATTTAATTTATATTTTAGATTAATAATTGGTGTCTGATGCACTAAGTAGATGTCTGTATTCCGACAGCTCCCAAAATGTTAATTAAATTGTTCAATAATAATAATAATGACGATGTTAATAGAGAAAAAATATTAAGTTTAAATATTTTTTAACAACATTGAAAACTAGTATGGACAGTGTAATCCTCTTTTCAGAGGGTCCCAAAATCACTGAGAAAAATAAAATAAAACTAGCAACAAAGAGAGGGAAAAGAAAAATATGATTTTTTTTTAAATTTCTAGTAACACTATTTTAACTAAAAAAATACTGACAGTTCCGATTGTGCTTGGTATTCATGACTTGGAATCGGCTAATATTGATAGTTTAACCAAAACATCGTCTCCATATAATATTTTGCGTAGTTTACGTTGTCTTGTGGTATTATTTTTAGGGGCATCAAGAAAAGGGCGTCCCAAAATATCCAGTGAGACAAAACTCTGAACTATAAATAATAAACCATCAACATATGTACCGAGAAAAAATATTATATAGTTTATACCTAATCGACTCACAATATTAAGTAAAAAATAATTCGCGATACTCACATTCAAAATATTTGTTTTTAAAAATCGACCAAATTTTTTACAAATTAATTGTTCAACTTGTGGATTTCTAATATTATAATTTTTCTGATTCCTTAAAGACTACTTACTACTCTCTTTGCAAACATCGAAAATAGTTTGTATACCTGCGGAGAATAGCAACAGTATCAATTGAAATATCAAAAATAAATAGTTATCCCGTGGGTACTTTTCGTGGACATGATGAGCGTAGAAAAATCTGACATTTTCGCGTCTTCCAAGTTGGGCTGCCAAAATTAAAAAATTTCGAACCCCTCACTATATATAATTTCATATTTTCATTTATTATCTTTGTTTTATTAACCACTCAATTAAGTGGATACTAAAACAAAGATAATAAATAAATAAAAAAATAATAAAATGTAAATTTTAACCACAACAAATTGCTAATTTTAAAAGTATAGATTTTGTTAGGGTCTAAATTTATTGAGTGTTAATGTATCAGTACTCATTTTTAAACTAAGCCTTTATTAATATCCCATTATAAGCTCGGTAAACAATTTTATATGGAATAATTTTTTCAGATTATTATTTTTGTGTCGTGTATTCGCTTAATGTTATATATAACAATATATCAGAGATAGAAACCATAATATTATGTACTTACGTAATGACTTATTACAAAACCACGCCAAACAGTGTCACTTTGCGTAGAAAACTAACAAACATTTATAATAATTTTAACTCTCAACAATAATATAACATTGTAGTTTAACAACATCAACGGCACAGGGGGATTTAAATACACTTTATTTCGATGCACTATTTCTAATGAATAAACAACAATTTCAAACACTTTTCTAAACTTTTTTTAATAAATTTGACAACGACAATAAACACTACAATATGAGTAGTAATAATAATAATAATATTAACAACACTATTTTATTAATTATTATTTAAAAATTCTTAAAGTTATGATAATAAAGCTTTCAAATAATATTTTTAAAACGTCAACTTGAACACTGAAAATGTAAATATATATGGCCACAAACAAAAATAACAATTATTTCGTTTTGTGTGAAAAGCGCGCGAAGTGACGCCCTCGTTAGTTTCGCTGTCGCACTCTTGCTGTCTCCGAAACGGTACGCTTTTCTCTTTGTTTCGTTTGTTATTCTTTTTGGTTCTAACGAATTTTCCGTTAGACTAACGGAGCGCTGGGAACCGGTCGCTACCGGAGATCGGCCGTGTCTCTACTGAGTACCGAACTGGGTGCGAGCAGGCTGCTCCGCACGTAGAGGAAAAATCGAGGCGACGCAAAGCCATTTTAGGAATTTTCCGGCGTATACAATTACGACGAGGATCGCACCGAATTGTTTTCAAAGAGGGGCATTACAATTTTCGTATATTTCATAAAGTTTTCACGGTGAAATGTAAATAGACAAATGTGTTATTCGTACGAACGAAATTAAACATGTCTGAGATACGCAATTAAAATTAATTACATAGCTAAACTAAACAAAAAGGCGCGTATCTCATTTTTTATTAAAATTTAGTTACTATTGAGGTTAAATTGCCCATGCACATGCCCATAATCCAATCAAACAGGCGTATCTGAATTTTATTCCAATGAAGTAATATTATATAAAAACATTGTGATGTAACCACTCTTATTTCAATATATTATTATTACAAATAACAGTAATAAGTAATAGTTATGGAATAAATACACCTCGCACTATCTTTAAATCAAAAAATATCCGTAGAAAACGGTTAGATTATTTTTTTAATCCCACACAATTTATTTTATATATCGCCTCCTGTAAAATCAACAAATTCGAGATACGCTTAAAGGTAGATGATGATATGTGTATTTGATTTCAGTAATTTGGGACAATAAGTCGGTAGGTACTTATTCTCTTTTTTAAATGTGAGAAATTATTGATTATTCTATAAAAATTCTAGTTCTGATGATGAAACCTACAATTGATCGATCAGAGGATCGTAGATAAGTAGTAGAGGAGCCCAAAAAAGTCTATACAGAAGAACATTAGTTTATTTTATTATATTTTTACTGTCATGCATCTATAGCTGTTACCAACACATCTGGGTCACCAACATAGCTGGTCAGCGGGCTAGATAGCAATTTGGTGATAATGCTCGTTGTTGATATGGTGGCTGTCTTCAGGACGCCGAATAGTTAACTCGAATTGACAACTAAACTGATTAATTTGTATGACTTAAAACATTATAAAAAATTAAGAAATTAATCAAACATTAGGAAGTCGCTTCTTTTTGTATAATATATGTCAGGTAGATTTTAATTTCAATGCAAGTAAACACAAATGAACACTTTGAAATACTGCTAGGCTTCCCGGGCCACGAGGATAGAATGACCTCCCCACTTCGCGATTTTCCCCGCCAACATATATCCTAAAGCAAATTCGCCGTGCGACCCGAAGATGGTGTTGCCTATCCGCCATATACCCTTAATTATTGTACGTATAAATAAATGTAAACTGAAGAATCGGGGCTGCTAGTGATTCGTTATAATACGGTGATAAAGAAATTTGAGTCAAGTGACCACTTTAGGAGTAGTAAAATTATGGGACTGAGTAAGAAATAGAGATATACAAAAGATCCACTGTAGTAGCCACTACTTCTATATGCAGAAATATCTCAATTACATACTATCAACGGTGGCGACTATCAAAATGTACCTTCAAGGCAATTATGAGGTTCTAGCTGGAATAAATATTAAGAAATATGTATTAATACAGATTGGGTCTTGATTTGACAATAAGAACAGAAGCGGTACAAAATAGGAAAATATGAATGCTCATTTTCAAGACTTTGGACCTCCACCCAAGGATAAGGGGACGAAAATGATGATAATAATTAAAAAAATCACATATTGGTTTGATTTATAAATATGTACCTTTATATTAGCGAAATTAAAATAATTGATACGTATTCACCAATAATAAGTATATTCTCATTGAGGATCAAATTGATTAAATCCTCTAACAAAGAAAACTTATTATTTTTTTTTACAATTTAATAAATTATGCAAACTTGAAAACATTGAAATCTATTGGGGAAAGGTTCGGTGGATACAGAGGGCGTGATAAAATCGACCATGAAAGACCCAAAAAAAAACAAATTCTTGGGTCACTATTGCCTTGGGTTACTTGACAAAGTCGCAGTTTTAAATCCGTTTTATATTTTGGCGTATGAATTTAATGGTTTTATGTAAAGATGTTTACAAAATAAGTACTGTTTTATAGCTGCAAAACATCCAAATACCTGCTGTAATCAAAGTAAGTAGATGCCTTTTTTTTAGAATGTGTTTGAGTTTTATAAAATAAATAATAAATCCCTTTCATAAATAGGGTGCTTATTTATGAATTGATCTGATGTATGTTAAATAATTGAGGTAATACAATTTCGGGTAAGCAGGATTACCAATAGAACCAAGTAACACAAATAATGTTTTGTGGATAGTACATCTCTGACCACTCCAAGAAGAAGAAGTAGAAGGCAGATCTGAAACTACTCATGTACTCATAAAATAAAAAAGCTAGGATTTCTTTATTAGAATTACATGAACACCTACACATACACACACATATACTCCGCGATCATATTCAAAAGCGAGCGCTGGGTGTAATGTATGGGGCACTATGTCCTAACCTAACCACATCCTCTGTAACCGTAAGTTGTGTACGTTAAAAACGACGAAAGTTAATATCCTGCGAGAAAAACTGTCTTAAACCGAGTAGCTTGTTGGTCAAATGGTTTGCACCTCATTCCAGGAGACCAGCAAGTTAATCCTATTTTCACAGAACAAGCGGTTAGCTTAGTTTGAAAATAGTAAGAATATTGATGTGACATGTATTCCATTAAAAGATTAATACTCACCTCTTATACACTTACACACCTCATAAATTGATTCAGTCAGACATTTGAATCTCACTTCCGGGAATCTGTAAACAAAGTCCGAACAGTCAATACCCGTTAACGTTAACACTCAGGATAGCACTCAAAGGAGGCTGTACGCCATTTTGATTACCTGCTTTAAATTAATATTCCTCCCTTATACCCTTCTGTATATTTATTATTTTTAAGGCCTACGTGCTTTTTATTATTTCAAAAAAAAAGTTACGTGTATGGAATATATTTATTTATTTTATTTTTGCGAAACCATCAAAATATTGTTCAAATATTTAAGAACATGAACGACGTGACGTAGTCAGAAAAACTGCAGATAAAATAACAGCTTAAACATTTAGTACACTGAATATAATAAAAATTATGTATTTAGAAGTCGTTATTATTTATATTATTTTTTATTGAATTGTTTCCAAACGACCTAAAGGGTGCCCAAAGCTTTTGGAGCAATGGAAGTGACATGGAAAAGATTGGTAGAGTAATGGAGAAGCCTTCATCCAGTGGTGCATTAGACAATATATATCAAGAATTCTAAACACGTGTGTTTTAAAATGATGAATTCCCGACAACTTGGTCACTGGGCTAGCGGCTTATCACTTAACTCTACGGTCTATACCAAGAACTTCGTCTTTTACAACATTAAATTCCAGAGAAAGATTTGGCCTCCCCCACAAGTGATCTCTATCGACTCTCTTATACTAGTTTCAGGCTACCTCTTCCGTCCGTTAGTCTGCTTCTAGGTCACGTATCTCCTTGGTCATTATATTGTCCTGTCATCTAACATTCTTTCAACAAGGCCAACCCATCACAGAATTCTTTGGACCTACAGAATCTTACGATTTTTTCTTGCTCAATTAAATTACTAATTTCTTTTTTTCAATTATTTCGCAACCATAAGTGACGACTGGACTTATTACTGGTTTATATATTAGCATAGAAATATTTGAATATGTTCAAGAACATACAATTACTGGATTTTTACCTAGAAATGATATGAAATATCTGATATTTATTTAATAATAGTGCCTTTATACATATAAATCCAGTAATTCTGTGTTTTTATACATATTTAAATATTGCTAAGATAATATATTGGTCGAAATAAGAATAATATATAAAAATTGAAAAATATTGATTTTTCAGGCGTATTCTAGTATGTGTTAAAAATATTTTACACATAAAAAATATTGCTTTAATTAATTTTCAACCATAATCAGTTTCTCATTGAGTTGACATAATATGCTGTTTCAAGGAAAAATGATTTATCAAATTTGGTCGATAGATGGCGATGTTGTAGTGGTACTCGAAGCGAGTCCATGTAATAACTTATAGAATTTTCAAAAAGATTAATAAATATGGAGATTGAGGGTGTAAGAATTGAAGTGATCACTTAAGCCAGCTGAAGACAGGTCGTAAGCCCTGTATGTAGCAAAAATAGCTTCGTCTCTATGAGATACCTGATATTTATTTATATATTAGCAGTTAGCTTCGTTAACTCAGTATTTTGGACCCCAGCAGTTTTTTTACACGCCTCTATTTCCAGCTAGTAGGTGAATTTTAAATTCATCCGTTGTCTTATTTAACGTATATATTTTTATATTTATTTATGTATACATTAATTATTACTAGATTATGTACATTTACGTACGATATTTTTACGAAATATTAAAGAGAAAATGTTATATTATTTTATGCGTGAGTGTTTTGTTCTGCGAAAATAGGAATATGGCTGCTGGGTGCAGGGATCCAACTTTTGACATTTGGATTTGTAGGCGTATAACCCATTCACTCATAAGTCAAAAATAAAACCACACTACGCTCACTGTGTCCTTTGTATTACAGCACAGTGTATTAAAAAAAATTATAAACCACTTTTGAATTCAAAATTGCTGACGAATGCAAATCAATGATCTGGTTTAATGTGAGTTTATGATTTATAGAGAAATAATTCATGGTTTTGGAATTATCTCGTGAATATATATATATGAAAGAAATTGAAAACAATTGTTTATCAATTATTTCACATCACATTGTTTTAAAAGAATATATTATTATATAATGAAAATTATAACATGAATTAAATGTATTAATTAAAAAGATTTACATATAAATCAATTTTATCTAAAAATATTATTTTTGCTACTGGGATTCGAACTTGGATCTCTTCCAATCCAATAAAGAAGAGTAGTGTCACCGCAGATCCATGGTTGAAAAAACGAAATTTTGAAAAGTAACTGCAAGCACAAATTCGAGCACAACACTGATGGCTTCACTGCGTACCCTCTTAAAGTGAACGAATGAGACACGGGATGCTGGGCAAATGTAGCGATCGCTGCGCCAACTAGCGGTGGGGTATCTGAAGCTGGCTCGTAACCCGAATTTTAGCTTTCAATTCAAAGCAAAAATCGGCCGAGAGTCGGTTCGTATCTCGAAAAACTCGTTAGTTGGGATACTAGTGAGTCAAGGTACCACTGCATATCGAAAAAAACCTTCTTCTTCATCGTAAGGTGGTACCCTGATTTTTCTAAAATCTGATGCGCAATACTTCTTCATTCCTCTTAGTCTTGAGCCATGTTGATGGTAGCGTTTAATCTATCTATCTATAGGCGCGGCAATTTAAATCATATCCAATGAACGACGCAAACAACACGTTGCACCAAAGAGCAGCCGAGTGTGCCTGGCTCGATCGCTCGCCGACGACTGTTATTCCATTCCGCTGCACGCTACGATGACTACCTCTGCTAGGCTACCTCCGCTACCTACGCTACCTCCGCTACCGCCGTTACCTCCGCTACTTCCACTATCTTCTATATTATTCCTGTTCTGACACATCTGATACAATAAACAACTCTTATAGGAGATAGTTCTTGTTGACGCAAGTTGAATACTCCATGTACATTTCGTCTTTCCAATAAACTGTAATATACCTTTCCCGCTCTGGCCAACTAATTACTTAGGGATTTTGCCAAGGTGTAAACAGATTGGATTTCGACGCCAAGCTGTCACATGTGTTTAATTTAACGGTCGAGACTAACACCGTGCATAACAATCATAATCACAAAAAAGAAGCGGTGTTCTTCAGCATCTAGAAGTGCAGTGAGATCTCCGTTCTCTATAAAAGTGCGAGTCAACTGGAGTTGAAAATTGACGTCCAACCCAGGACTGAGATAAAGGTAGGGCAGATTCATTTGCCAATATTCCTTTCTTGTTCCAATTCGGATTGCGTCAACTAACCATTGATATAATCCACGGGGTCTTATTCCACAGTCCTCTTTTATTCTTTCCCTCAACCATCTCCACGATGCTGTGAGTTTCTTGAGACCTGGCAACTTGTTCAAAATAGGCAAGGATTTCTTTCTTACGTTTTGTCGAAAGTTTTTACAATGATTACTCATTCTTGCGCGATAGATACATGCAGCTAACTCCATGTATGTGATCAGCGACTCGTATATCATTATTTTAATACGGCCAACTTTTTTATAATATTTAACTTTATATTGATGTTATGAATAATCTTTAATTATATGAGACCACTACTGCAACGAAACTGTGCATCGGACTTTACAAATATTGCCAGACAAAGCGCCGGCTATCTTGGGTGACATACAGTGATGTTGCAGGTAAGCGCACATAAAAATTGTGTTTAATAGTATTTTTAATTATGTTTTAAGGAGATAAAGTTGTATCAATCAAAAATTTGTCGAAAATATATTCTACTTTTAAAATTAGCAATATTATCTTTGTGGTTAAAATTCATATTATTTTTTATTACCTTGTTTTATTAACCACTAAATTGAGTTTAAATACATCTACCGGTTTCGAAAAATACCATTTTCTTCTTCAGGATGTCATAACTAACTAACACATATATTATTGTTTTTTTGTCAGAATCTATTTTAAAAAAATCTATTTTTAAAAAGAAAAAAAAAAAAAAATTTTTTTAGTACATAATTCAAATCATTACTTAATACAAATTTACTCGAATAATTTTTAGGAAAAATTTTTAGAATGGACTCGTAGTTAAATTTAGTTATTATTATAATTTTTTGATTAGTTTTACATGCTTTATTTATCTCCAACGATTCCAAATTATTTAATTTGTGACCAACACCGTTTATATGCAAAATTGACAATCCCAATTTTTTATCAAAACCATGACCATTTTCTATCAAATGATTAGAAATTCTGAAAACCCACTACTGTTCAAACATCTCAAATGCTCCCTTACTCTTGTATTAACATTTCTACCCGTTTTACTAATATAAAATGCAGCACAATCCTTGCAACTAAGTTTATAGACACCAGAATTGTTAAATTTATCATCTTTATCTTTAGAATTTATGAATAAATTTAATAAAATGTATTCGATTATATTTTATTATTAGCAAAACGGTGATCGTGCTATCCCGGTCCAGGTTTGAATTGATATATAATTTTTTTCTTTATATCTTTCTAGTTAACACATTTAAATTGTATTTTTTCTTATTGTATATGGTTGTTTAATACACCTACCATTCAACGCTCAAGAAGATGTACAATAGTGTGGTTATTCATAACTCGAATCTGTCCAAAACCGACGTGCAGTGGTGTTGCAAGGGTGGTCCATATATTATTATGCATATTTAAGAAACTGTTGCGAAAACTGTATTTGTAAATGTTTTGCGAGTAGCAGAGTTTAACTGGAACATGGAAAATTTTTACTTTTCATCTACTTCGGTACAGTATTTAACAACATCGCAGCACCATCGCTCCCAGCTCTTTTATTCCACTAGGGAAAAAATATTCATGTTCATGCTGACTACTGCAAACTAACTTACAAGTTACAATTTTGAAAATGAAGAATGAAAGAAGTTCTGACCGAGCTAATAGAGTTTTGCTATGTAGTTGCTGAGGTGAAATAAATAATAAAAGTTGTAGGTTTTTTGACTGATTCAATTGACAAAAAAAAGTTTCAAAAATCAATAATTTTGTGTAAACTACATCAACGACTTTATTTTATCGATAAAAATAAGACGGGTTACAACGTGTATATAATTTTTTTCTAATTACAAAGACAATTTGCAGTCATTTATGGAATATTTTATTTGATAAATTTAAATAATAATTATTTAATCAAATATTTTAAAGAAAAAAAATTACAATTGCTTTAATAATATTATTTAAAAATATTTCATTTCATTTGGTAATAATTGTAAAAAATGACATTTTATATTTTGTAAAATCACTTTACCTAATTACAGCCCGTCAAAAATATTCTCACGAACAAATAATGTGAACGGGCAAAATGTGACCGGTTTTACGAGTCTTCTAATTACGAAAAAATGCTAAATGGAAAAATGTTTTTCAAATTTTGTCAAATTTATGTGCAATAATTATCGTTTGCTTGCGTTGATATTTTTACAAATGGTAGATATGTAGCAGAGTTAGATTTATCAATAAATATTGCAAAGAAGTATGGCAACGTATTTTATTGTAAAGGAATTGTATGCATATTTTCAAAACAACCTATACACATAATGGCGAAGCTCAGCCAGCTTTCTAGTAATTCCTCGTAATGCAGGGTGCATACGCCAATTATCAGTGCAATCTACAGATCGAGGCTCCATGATTTATGGGTTGTAAATAGTGATGACTAAACCGTTATTAAAACGGTTATTAAAATTGTTATTTAGACATTTATTTACAGTTATTTAAATGGTTGTTTAAACAGTTATTTAAAAAAGGTATTTCATTTGTTATTTTATTAACATATGACAGTTATTAAAGTAGTTGTTTAAATATTTATTTAAATCGTTATTTAATCAGTTATTTAAATCGTTATTTAAACTGTTATTTAATCAGTTATTTAAACCGTTATTAATCAGTTATTTAAACGGTCATTTAAGTTATTTAAACCATTATTTAAACCGTTATTTAAACCATTATTTAAACCGTTATTTAAACCATTATTTAAACCGTTATTTAAACAATTATTTAAACCGTTATTTAAACCATTATTTAAACCGTTATTTAAACCATTATTTGATCAGTTATTTAAATCGTTATTTAAACTGTTGTTTAAACCGCTATTTTAACAGTTATTTAAAAAGTTATTGTGACTGTCATTGCGTTCTATTGTAACGATGATTGGCTACTTTGGATGATTAGTAAAATTTGTAATTCTTCGAACAATGACTGGTAAATCACAAAATAAATCTTCGTCACAATTACAGTTACATAACGGTTTACCATTACTAGTTGTGGACAATGTGCAGTATATTATAGAATATATGTGGTCATACCATAACCTGCATTTTGTTGAACGGACCTGATCTTGGCGCCCTGTGGAATTTGGCGTATCTAAAAAAATCTATTTATAAGTCATCCATATAAAAATTTCTGTACCTACATTTAAAAGACAAATCAATCTGTTATCATAAACTTCGAGAACAGCTGAATCGATTTTCGTACGGTCTCTAGCGATTATTTAGAAATGTTATATATCGTCGTTTTTTACACAGGTTAAACTATACATTTTGGATATATCAAAACAGTGTTAGCTTTAGTAGTTTAAAAAAAATATCCTAAAACATGTATATCGCAGAACAATAGATAAATCGCAATTTTACATGAATAAATAGCATAATGTTGATGGAGTGCAAAAACATGACATTTAAATAAAAATACTTTTTTTTTAAATGTCTATCCCCAAAAATGTTTTACAGTACTACAGATATTCTTTTTAAAGTTCTAATCGGGTTGAATTAACAGCGGAACATGCGCGGTATCTAAATATAATTAAATTTGTATGTATTGATTATCTTAGGGGCTGCGAAATGGCTATTCCGACGTAAAGGTCGCCGTAGGCTCATTGTGGAGGGATTCCGCGCTACGAGGCGTCAAAATCTTTGGGTAGGTTTACAGCCAGATAAGGGTGTATCATTCGCGTATACTCCTTCAACGTACATAATTATTGTTTTTAAATAGTAGTGAAAAATAACACTAACATATATTTTTAAGGAGAATTAATCAATCTTAACATATATGCTAGATAAGATCATTGATTATAATTAGAACCTACTTTATTTTGACTGAATTTCTAGAATAATAATGAAATTCAGTAATCAGTAATCACAAATATACAGTTTCAGAAAATGATACGATTATTATATTTGGTGGGATTGCTAAGATATCTTAATATATCGACTATACATTGTTTTACCTAAACTTATACTTAAATTTTTAAAATCATTCGTAAAGAATATTAAACTATTTGAATATAAAATATAGAATTTCAAAAAATATGCTGGTAAAATTTGGGGCTGTAAATACAATTTAAATTAATCAATTAGAAAAATGTAAAAAAAATCTATCGACAAATTTTTGGTTGCTGCTTGGATTCGAACTTGGACTTTTTCTTATCCGGGGAAACGTGTTACCATTTCACTACATCAACTGATTACGTTTTCGACAAATATTTTCGACTTATATTTTTATAATAGATATTTCTATTATTCCATTTAAAAAAAAATCAATTAAATCAATACATTTTATTTAATTTTGATAAACTTTGATACAATTAATGTATTTTTAATGAATACACATTTTTTTGTTGTGAAGTTGCAATTTCAGAACATGGTTTTATTGTATTTTTATTACAAATTAAATTAATCAATTAAATGGATATATTACAATGAAATAGTACATTCAAAAACATTATAAATATCACATGCATATAGTCTAAAAAAATTGTGAAATATATGTTAGGTATACATAAATTTTCCAGTCATTTTTCATTTTTTTATTCTTTATGTTAAAACGTTTTTTGTTTGTAAATTTGAAAGGAATCTTACTATACATTAAATCAATCAGAATATGACATAACAATATATTTACTCTATTATTATTGAATATATATATACAATATATGTAAAATAGTTAAAATGTATAGTATTAAATTATCTTGACAAATTGAATGACCGCGAACGTATCTAGGAACACATCCGATAGCCATAATTTAGATATAATTCTATAAAACGACACAAAATCTGTTCAATACTATAGATTTAAAGTCTCAATAATGTTTCCCTCAAAAACTTATGAAGATTAAACTAAGAGAGATATACTTTGAAGAAGAATCCTTTGGAATTTCTTGGAGCAGTCAAAGAAAATGAAGTATAGTATGACGTAGGAATAACCAGAAACATAACGACCTATATGTAAATGATGAACCGAAAATCACATAATTCATAAATTAAGTAAGTCTTCGATGGCTAGGACATATGTCATATATTGTATTGACGACGTGCTAGCCTCGAAGTGGCTGCTCAATAAAAATATTAAAAGATGAACGAATAGATCCAAAATGAGGTGGTAGAAAGTATAAAGGTGGAGATGTAACCTTAAAGAGGCCAAGAGGCCGTACCGGGTTGTAAAGCCAGGGATGATGGTTGTTGAAATTTAATGACATTCTTTAGGGTCATTATAACTTAATTGATAAAGTTTTTAATTGCAATAGAATGTTACGAGTCCGTATCTCGGTAGTGATAAAAATATGTCGATGCATAATTTTTTTCTCAGCATTTTTTTAAAGTGATTTTTCTAATCTGTCTTTCTAATCGCACCATCAAAATAATTCAAATAAATTAATATTTAAACAAAATTTTGTATTTGAGAATAATTTGTGCAATTGTATCTGTTATATACGTGCATCGACCAACAAACAAACAAATACATAATGCTATATTTGAACATGTCCAAGAACACACTATTACTGGATTTTCACTTACAAATACACTGTTATTAAACAAATAATAGATATCTCATAGACACGAAACTATTTTTTATTATATTTAATGGAAATATATGGAAGTATGGGTAATTACAGGGCTTACGACCTGTCTTCGGCTGGCTTAAACGATCGCTTTATATGAAAATGTAAGTGAATTATCAAATTTAGTCCATAGATGGTGAAACTATAGTGGTACTCGAAATTTTTCCACATATTAACATATATACAACTTTCAAAAATTTGATAGATATGGAGATTGATTAATGAGTGAGAATGGTGAATGTTATATTTATATAAAATGATCACTTAAGCCAGCCGAAGAAAGCTCATATGCCCTGTAATTACTCATACTTCCATATATTTTCATTAAATATAATAAAAAAATAGCTTCGTCTCTATGATATACATCTATTATTTGTTTAAATACATAATGCCATATGTACGAAGTTTCCTATGTGCTGAATTTAACGGCAAAAAAGGCACCTGCAAGCCATACATGCGACTAATTTCTACGTTATTTCATATATATGTGTCATTATATCTAATAAAATGCCTTGTATATATATATATATATATATATATTTACTCAGCCATACAAAATAGCACGTAGGCAGGAATTCCGCCTATGTAAGGCGCCGGTAAATATTTTATAACCAGTTCTCTGGAATAAATAAATAAATAACGTGAAACAACTTGCGTTTTATTAATACATAAACATCGCGCATCCCTCTACAAATCAATATTAATTTGTTAAAATATTGATTGATAAACCAGAAAGAATACGGAAACAAGGAAACACAGTATTCTTTTTTTATACCATTATGCGTGCATGTAAGAGATACAATTTTCAAAATTGATTATGGTATTCAAATATCTACCACAACTGTCTAAACAAGTAAAAATATAATAAATCCGTGTAAATCAAGCTTAAGCAGGTTTGGCGTAGGGTCGTAGACGGATCACGACGCAGCCCTGTCTTGTGGGACCCATTGAAGTCTTCTTCGCCCTTCGCTCTCTTCCATTCATTCCTCCCCCCCGATTCATCAGAGCCAGACGATGAATTTGAAAGGGATTAGACTCGTAATAAATCGAAAATGACTCCTGTCGTCGTACTCGATCGAAGGAAGCGACTATTTTTATATTTTCATTCAGTTCGGCTGTCATTCGTACTTATTTGTAAACACGCAAAAAAAACCTCGATATTTTGTTGACTGTGTCTGTAGTTTAGTGCTCGAATAGCTGTGCTAATATTTATATACAAGGTGCATTTTTTAAGTAAGTATATTTATTTTAAAGAAACATATCATTTTTATAACAGTTTACTTTCTTCGGACGCTACACACCTTAAACTATTTCTCAGCATAGTCGCCATCATTATTAAGGCACTCGTCATAACTGGTCACCAATTTTGTATACTTTCGTCATAGAACAATGCCGCTTGGGATGGAAACCATGTGTGTACTCCGTCTTTGAGTTCATCATCAAAACGTTTGCCACCAAGGAACCGCTTCAGATGAAGGAAAATACGGAAATCACTTGGCGCCAAATCAGGACAAAACATGACACACTTGGCGATGAATGTCAGCTGGTCTTATGTTTTGTGCATTAAAGAAACGAATCACTGACCGCATCTCACAGTCGGCGGACTGATCTATTGTCTTGAACATTTCAACCACTCACTGCAAGATGGCCACACTATGTGAACGTTGCATGTGGTGAGTCAACACATGAAGGGAAACATTGCGCATGCGCAACATCGCAACCGCAGCGCTACACCGGGAATATGCGGTAACGGTACTTACTTAAAAAAACGCGCCTCGTAGCAGAAGAATACGACATTTGGAAACATACCTAGCTGGTTTTTCGAACACACTATACAAGTTAATTATCACAACGATATTATCAAGGAGATGAATGAGGAGATAATGATAAGATATATTTATGACGCAAGTGTTGATGGCACCAGAAATAGAGGACAGGTTCAGTTTAAAATAGAAATTGTATTATATTATTATTATATAGGAGAAAAATACGGCATTCGGAAAAATGTACCTTGCTGCTTATTTTAATACACTCCACAAACTAATTAATTATTATAACGAGATTTTACGATTAACGCTAGTCTGAATATATTTTTTATGATTCAGGCCCACTTCAAAAACGAAATTGTATTATACATGGTTTATAGTCATTCAAACATGTAATATTACGCTAAATAATATTAAATAGTGTTGCCTGTCACGTGGGTAGACTTTGTAGACCTTGTAAGCCACACATTTTATAGTTTTCGATATTTTTTTACCCTCCTGGATGGTCAATTTGTTTCATTCTAATTTCTCAACCATAAAGATGTGTATTCTGTAACATGTTTTTCTCCGAATTGTATAAAAATGTTTTTACATAGGACCTTAATGTTATACTAGGACTACCTATCAGGGTTATTAATAACCTGTAGGTATATTTAAAAAAAAATTGAAGTTGATGAATTGCTTCATTCCTTGTAGTACGATCTGATTTAAGAATGCAAGGTAGTCAAAGATGTCACCGATTGCTTGTTGCTCGGATTTTCAAGCAGCTTGTTTCATATAAAGAATTTATTCGGGTATGGGTGACACGATGGAGCTCCTTAGGCAGGTAGTTATGCCGGTCTTGCGTGGGTGGGTGTCTCCACCTACGCGCCTACCTCTCTCTCTCTCTCTCTTCATACCTCGTGTTTGCAACTCCGTTAGTCTGCCCGTGTAAGTGTAACTCAAACCATTTTGTGTCTCGTCCACTGCCCCTTTTTTGAAGTGTTTTTGATGACTGGATCCCCGAGTGTCTGATATGAACTACTGCATCTTAATTTTCCATCTATTTGTAATCTATAGATTTCTGTTTATAAGTTTTAAATGAACAATAACAGCAATTAAAGAACCTCGAATAGTCTAACTAGACTTCATCAAACTTCTTTGTAAATGACTTTCAGATCATAAGTTGATTTTTTCTCATTCTTACTTTGGTTTATTATAACCCAAAACTATATAAGAAATAAATACCCCGAGTTGGACAAAATTCCTAATAAATAAAACACTTCTCCCAACCGCACCTACCCTATTTATTTTTTCATCAACCCTACGACAAGAGTCGACAGTCGAAATGTATTGACAAATAATATGAAATCAGGTGCTCTATGTTATAATTTAAAATGTACATCTTGAGATGATTATCGTTAATGACCAACATAAAGAAGAAAAATCTGAATTATTGAAAACACAAAAATGTAAAATGCCATTTTTTTTTAAATGTTTACTTCAAAATTCACATAGTGGTTATTCAATTTAATATAAATTATTTATTACTCTGTTAATGAGTGAAATTTAATACACCTACCGTTTTCGGAAAATACCTTTTCCTTCACCAGGATGTTAGTTTATTTGACATCCTAATGAAGAAAAATGTATTTTCCGAAACCGGTTGGTGTATTAAATGTAATCATAAACGTGATCAAAAACGATGTAATAAATAATTTATATAATGATAATTATTATTTAAAAAGATTATATATTGTTCACCTGAATAAATCATTAAATTTTTTAAATAAAAAAAAATCAATTTTTTGACAAAATAAATTAAATATTGTTTGCAGTATCTTAGGACGTGTGTAATGTATTTGAATTTCACATAAAAATAAATATTTATCACTGACAAACCGAATAAAAATATTTTCAATAAATTAACGTTGCACAGTTCTTTGCGGAAATGGCCGCGTGTCGAAAAGAAAACTTAACTAATGTAATAATACTAACTAATGCACATACCAGTACTGCTATTTATATTCGTATAATATATAGGAAAAATTAAGTTTTATTTCTTAATACTTTTAAGAACTAACAGGATTAAAGGGTTATTTTATTTATTAAGGGTATTTAGAAACAACGCCAAATAGCCATCGTATATCGACAAAAAGCGCACTCGATACATCACTTACTGCGTAGTGCCTAGTAACCTGCTACATCATTGCACAAATTAATCGTTAATTTTAACCGGTTATTTCAGTAACTTTTATTATTAGGAGAACACATTCTTATTGTGAAGTTGTAATTATTCAGAACATAGGTCTGTGATATTTTAAATATGAATTAAATATATTAATTAGAAAGATATACATATAAAATCAATTTTATCGAAAAATATTGTTGTTGCGCCACCGGGATTCGAACCTGGATCTCTTTACTAACCGGGGAAGGTGCATTATCCAACTATGCTACAGCGACAATATTTTTTAGCGACAATTTTCGATAATTCTGGCGTCTGCTATCAGATTACTCACAGGTATTTAAGATTCTGTAAAAATAAGGTAGATGGCTCTTTCAAATAATGGAACGATTAAATGTATTAATATCAAAAAGGTAACATATAGATTCGAAAATTGTCGCTAAAAATATTGTTGCTGTAGCATAGTTGGATAATTCATCCATTAATTAATTAAAGAGATCCAGGTTCGAATCCCGGTGGCGCAACAACAATATTTTTCGATAAAATTGATTTTATATGTATATCTTTCTAATTAATATATTAAATTCATATGTAACCTTTATTAAAACAAAACCGGTTATTTTCCTATAGATTCATCCTTGCGTTCATGCCATGCCAATTACGCTCATTCCTCACTGTTTAACCAAGTTGGGTACTATATCATTCTGAACACGAATGATAGACCGAGGTATAGATGCGGTTCATCATCATCAATTTGAATATAGAGAACGCGCTTCCCCGGATAGAAAGTGGTCCTAAATATTTTTTCTGTATATCTTTCTAGTTAATTAATTTAATTTGTATTTTAATCCTTTAGATTACAACTTACCACTGTAGAGTTAAGATTAATTTTTTTCATCCCTAAAGAATTAGCGGTGATTCCAAAACTGAATATTTATATAATAATTTAATCAATGGTAATACAATACAAATATATATGCTAGTCGACATGTTATTTATTTTTGTTGGTTTAGTGGTTAAGTCGCTGGCATAGTGATCTAGTGAACGGGGATTTTACCCTCGTTTCAGGACACCAGAAAGCTTAAAAATAGTAAGAATATTGATGCGACATACATTCCGTGTACGCAATTCTATATTATTTAAAAATATATGTATATAATAATTGGTGGGTGTCACACGTGTAAAATTATTTTTGACTGACAAGTCAATTTATTGCTGCATTTAAAAAATTCACTGTACGCCAAATTAGTGCCCCCTCATTATTTAATGTTGCATCCCCTAAGGCACCCTGTGCGCAGCCCAATACCAGCAAAGACGTAGGAAGAAAATCGAATTAGTAAGATTACGAGAAGAATCCTGAATAGTTAATGCCCATTAGCGCCAGTCGTGTCTTCAGGCAGTCAATGTTTACTTCGTAGACTTTGATTTAACAATAGCCGGATCACTAAATCGTACTACATCGTTAAAATGATGACATTCAACCGACCCTTTGCAGTGAATTCAAGAGAAATCAAATACAATTTTGAATTAATTTAAATTTACACAATGACATGACAAATTATGTGATTTTGCACCAGCTCTGTCATTTAATTTTAAGAAAATTTCAAAATACCACGCATTTGCACATACAAAAGAGAATATTCCAAAATTAAACGCTTTGAATCAAAAACTCATCATTGATCTAACTAAACCTAGTTAATAAACAAATATCAGATATCTCATAGAGACAAAGCTATTTAATATAATATTTAATGGAAAATAACATAATTACAGTCCACATTCAAACATTGAGAATTGGTGACCATTATATATATATATATATATAAAATGATCACTTAAGCCAGCCGAAGATAGGTCGTAAGCCCTGTAATTACCCCATACTTCCATCTATTTTACGTTAAATATAATTTAAAAAATAGGTTTGTCTCTATGAGACATCTGATATTTGTTTAATAACAGTGCCATTGTAGGTAAAAATCCAGTAATTGTGTATTCTTGGATATATTCAAATATTGTTAAACCTAGTTAAACCTAAATGTCTTTTTTATATTTTACGTCACATTATATTTTAACAATTATATTAGCATATTTGATAATATGTTTGGTGGTCCTTTGGGATTAAAAGGAATAAATTAAGGAATAAGCATCTGAAAGGACGAGATTTGGGGGATTACCGCTAAAAATCTCAAGGGAGGAATTTTCTAATGTATAATACATTTTTTTAATTTAGATCTGTAAAGTCTGTTCTTACTTAATTTTATTTTCTTATACGAGAGGCATTTTTATGGCAATATTTTTTTTCGTAAACTCATGACAATTTATCAAAAAATTATAACAACAATATAATATGAATAACAAAAAAAAATGTCAATAGATGGCGACAGCATAATTGGTAATAAATAAGTGAAATGTTCCATCTTGATTTAATATATACAACTTCCAAAAATTTGATAGATGTGGTAGCGTGGGTAAATAGGTGAACGTTACATTGTGTAATGTGATCACTTAAGCCAGCCGATGACAGGTCGTAAGCCCTGTAATGCCCAAGACTTCCATACTTCCCATGTAAAAATAATAGCTTCGTCTTAATATAATATGTATTTAACTATCTTTCAATTTAATTCCCGCTGACGTTTAAACATTTTTAATACCGGTAGACGAACTTGATAATATCCTCAACGTAATGGTCCATTTTCCGAAAATTTCTGGAAATGATGAATGTCTAACGGAACGTCAAACTTCCGCAGCTCTTTTGACACGTTTGGAGTTTAAAAATCGAATCAGCGATTATATCTCGAAATCGGCGAGATTATTGATGGACATGGTTAATAAAATATTATGAGAGATTTGGATGCGCCGAAGATTCAAAGCTTCATTATTCTAGATCGTGCCAAGCCGTTATGGTTTATTGGCATGTTTCTTAATCTATTCGTACAGAAATAACGGATAATTATAACAGGTAATCTTTATAAAAGGTATATATATATATATGTATATGTGTAACTATATTTCAAAGGTAGTAATTATTTAGTAAGAAATGTTGTAATTCCTTTGATCACTTTGCCAGCTGGGTGATGGTCTTGATATAATCCGGCAGTTTGTTGAAATGTCGCGGAATGGTAATTTCTGTTGTTCTATCTCCGTAGAAATTGTTGGCTATTGACACTTTGAGTTACCTATTTGTGATCTGACAAGTTCTGTGGCTGTGTTTTATAATTATCTTTTCATCCTCATAATGCTACATAATTTTTTTGTAGTAATGTAAGTGTAATTGTAAATGAAGAACTACCATTGTACTGATTACCGGTAGATATTAATACCTAGTTTTGTAAACTAGGAATATAAGCATAACTAACTAACTCACCATCACGCCGTTTCGCGTTTGTACCTGATTGTGTAATGTGTATTTTGTATGGCGGAGGTTCTATTTATCTACATACTCCTTAAGGGAGAGGAAAAGGGTGTAATCATTATGTTATTATATATAAAAAATATTGTGCTTGTGTTTAGTTAACCTTTCCTATCCGATGATGTAAACTGAGTTGACATTGCCTCTAATTGTGTGAATATCTCTGTAAATATACTAAATGCAGAGTTTAAATTTTAGGAATACCTTCATAATATATTTATGGATTTGATAAATAAGTATTTAATGTTTTCTCATGACGTGAATTTGTCATGTGCGGAGAGGTGCGGACGGAACAGTGTGCGGGGCGCGGGACGCCGGATATCGATCGTCACTTTAGTGGCACAGCGTGCGCTGGTCGAGTTAAACATGTGTTATGCGTCTTTATGCTGTCGTTCGTGATAATCAATATTTTATCTCACTTTCACACAATAATTGATATATATCAACTATTATTTGAATGATTAATATTAGCAATAAATGTAAGATATTCATATTTTTCCGACTTAAAAATCGCAAAAGGTCTATATTTTATATATTTTACAGCACCGAAACGCGCGTTTTTATTTTAGCAATGTAAGAGAAAGGTTGAAACAATAGTTCATATCACGTAGAAGGGATAAATGTACGTACCAATTAAGCTCGGTTGGTCTCCTGAAACGAGTCTCGAACCCCCCGACCACTAGACAAGTATCGTGACCACTAGATCACAGACACGTCTTATCCATTCCTTGTTTTCTTTTTATCATGAAATATGTTTCCGAGCATTTGGCGCTTCTCGGGCAACTCTTAATTAATGTATGAAGTGCTTGTAGTACACAATGGTCGAAAACTTTTCTTTCGGAAACTTGGATAGTTATGGCCTAATTTACTAAACGCGATCCTGACAAGACCAAAAATTAAATAATAGGATGATAAGAACTGCCTTAATCTTTCCATTGAGATACTTAAATTATTCTTCAATATCTAAATTGATTACTCTTACTGTTCCGAATTCATAAAACACTTTCGAATCAGCCGCAACCGTTGTCATTGATACAATTCCGCATCCAAATTCCCATCCATACCTTTCCTCATGCTCGTCTTATCAGTGTGAATTGTGACCTTGACATCGTCATCTCGACATCGCGATAGCATTCGCGGTGTGGACTTGTCAGCTCCAGTGCACCGGCACTATATTTTGTGATATAGTGTTTTGATCACGCATTGTTTGTTATTTTTTTGTGTCATGGGTGAAATTGTGATATTGCCATCTTCAATTGAAAGTGGAGATCTGCTCATCCGCGCGCCATTTTTGTGATATCGGTGACGACTGCAGGGGTGACGGAGCTATCATATACAAGATAAGGTGAGCAGACCTTTGGTCCTTCGACTAGAATCCCTATCCCCTCACCGACCTCATCTTGTACCTATTTTCCTTCCCTACCGTGCGGTGATTCCGATTTACAACCGGAATTGTAGTATTTCTATTCCACGGGACGCGCGACTCGGAGATCACGCAATTCGTTAATTTGGATCCTATTCGATGCAGGATTTGCGTTGCGAATTCACTTACTATTTAGCCTTTAAAAAATATTTATTTTGATTAATTTGTCAAGAGTATTTTACTGAATTTTTAATATCATCCAAGCGTTGCTGGATTTCCACTTGTATTAAACATACAAACGGTACTAAATTCAGCATGATAAAAATAAAAACATAAGTAAAAGAGTTTTGGTGGTGATAAAATACAACAGGAAAGAAAGAGTATAGAAGATGACAAAGCGTAAAGTGTGAAGAGTGAGAGTCGTGACGGAGTGGAAAAAGTGTACGGTGCTAAAGTCCGAGTCCTGGATACAGATGTCGCTCGCATCTTCGATAAACTGGGGACGGTGATGATAGCGGTAAATTTAAATTACCGTGCCAATACTTTATAGATTAAAAAAGTTTAGTTGCATTTAGGGGTTGTATTCTGTAAATACGTTATATTGTAAATCTTCGGCGGTTGAGCTCCGTTGATAGAATTACCGAGCAGCAAGTTATTATTATGAAATGTGGTAGTTAAACGTTTAGCTGGTAAAGGATTGGCAAATGGATCGAATTAGAGAACACTTAATTTATTCGATACGGCTTACAATAGATGTGTGATTACAATTTACGATTAAGACGAATATTTGAAGAAGTTATCCAGCTGGAGCTCGACAGAGAATTAATTCGTGCACAGGTGAAGTTAGTTGCTTCGGTGTGCCACCTCTACCGGTACGCGGCGGATATCCTGTTGCTAGTTTGGAATTGATCCAACAGGTGTCACACTGTGTCATTATATATGAAAATTTGTTTTGAAAAGTTCATAACCGTATATTTATAATCGCTAATTTCCCTACCGGACCGTGCTGTAGAAGATGGGTGAAAGAGAAGATGAATAATATGAGACATATATCAGGACAAAATACGTACTCTTTTGTTTTCTAATGTTGTGAATGAGTTCAATATTAATTCATATTGTGGCTAAAATATGCGTGAATACATATATTATCGGCAAAATTATGAAAGCCCGATTTGACATCTGTCACGGCCGCTCCAACAGGTGATACGGCTCTGATAAAGACAATAAAAAATGTACATTTATGGGATCGATACAAATATCATTTAGTTAAAAAAAAAAGATATTAAACTTAGTTTTAAATAGTAGCTGAAGCCTCAAAGCATGTGAGTAAATACAAAATATTATTTTAAAACGTATGTTTTCACTAAAACAAAGTCTTTCAAAAACGTCGAAAATTGATAATATATTTTGTAATTTTAACGGTTTATATCTCTATTAATTTTTAATAAAAACTCAGATTACGATTATAAGAAAATATATTTCGAATTTTCCATATTAAGGTAATTTTGTAGCACGCGAAAAAAAAATTTAATTGCTCGCGGTGTTTCTTATAACTTCTGATATAAATAGAGATGGCGTATATGGAATACATATCACATAAATATTCTTACTATTTTCAAACTAAGTTAAACGCTTGCGCTATGAAAATATAACTAACTTGTTGGTCTCCTGTAATAAGGCGCGAACTCTCGACCACTAAATCACTAGGCCAGCGTCTTAACAAGGTTGAATTATTATTAAAAGGGAAGCCTTACATAATGGAGTGTCAAATTGAGAAAAACAACCATTTCTTTTCGCCTTTAATCAAGGTTAAATTGATCATCTAGAAGCTCATCTGGTAAATTCTACCGCATCCATCCTACAGTCCCGACCTCACTCTGTCAGATTATCAAATATATGCATTAAATATACTCCTAAAATTACAATATTAATTCACAATACGCTTGGAATTACCAATAATTCATTTAGATGTTATATATTCACGATATTGTCGGATTATTAAAACTGAAAACCATCAGCCCCTAAATCCTATTAAGAAAGTATGAGAGGAAAACGATGGCGATTTGTCTTCTCGTTTCTCCCTCATTACATCGTCTTTCTTAGGTTATTTTAATGAGTGTTCTAATATTCACTTAATTATTATGGAAATAAATGTATTTATTGCTTAATTTAGGGGTTAATTTTTAGGGTTTCGCTTATGTGCTGTAATTATTCTCAGTTTAAATACTGGCATAATGTAAATTGATAATAGAAAACAAAAACGTGGTTACATAATCGATAACATTAACATTTTTCTCTAAACTGAATCTCGTGCTTGTGCCACACAATTGGCTATTTAGCTTTTAACCTTTACCATACCATGACATAAAATGCCCGAACGCAGCCATGCTGTCAACTCGTGTCACCGTAAATAACTGTTAGAAAAAATAGTTTAATTATGTTAAATCGCTTTGATGGCACGAATTTACTCTAAATATTGAGCTTTCAATTTTGAAAAAATGATTAAAATCATAATTAAGAGCTTTCATTAAGTCGTATACAATATGTTCTTCCTTCTTATATCTCTTCATTTAATTAGTGAGAAAGAGACAATTATATTTGTATGTTTTTTGTTCTTTTCACTGTGAAAATAGTGTGTGTTCTCTGTCTTTCATATTACAAATTGTATTTTTACCAACGTATTAATTTTACAACGGATTGAATGGAAAAAATAATTGTTTTTGTACGATTCCCTTTTCATAATTGTTTTTTCACTAGTCATCCCTAAGCGCTATTATTTTCTTCAGGATTATCCAAAATATGGATTTTATGTTGCATATATTTACCGAAATATTACAGGTTTAATTATGATGGTATACTTGTGTTACTGCATGGTTTGGGAAGGGTTAACTATAATCGTATACATACTGATGCAACGTCGCGAACAAAGAAACTGCTATTAATTTAATTACTTTAAAAGAAATTCTTTGACTTCGAAAACTTCCGCTACCAAATGGCTTTAACTGGGCTTTCGAATATTGGCTTTAGTGATTTATGGGCCCTATAGGTTTAATCTATCGTGTTATATGAAACCGCTAAAGGCTATCATCGCCTGAACGGTCTAAATTTGCTTCAAATGTAAATTGGACTCGGATATCCTCATCGGAAATTTATAGGAATCTACTGTCAAGCCCACGTGACGGCGCAAAGGTTCAGGGATCGCTTTGTGGTCAAGGGGAAATTAGCTTAATCCTCGTCATGCATTGAATAATAAATACTCTTGTGTTGCGATTAAAATACAAAAATAATTATCTCGTACAATGTATAATTATTATCTTTTAAATTCGATATAAGCTATGTATTTGTCATCCTTTGCACGTCACGCTCGGTCGTAAATGGATTAATTAGCACACTTTTCAACCTTGCAGAGACGTGATTAAAAATAAATTAATATAATAATTAAGCATAAATTTGAAAACATGCTGAACAACATTCACCAGTTTTTACTTCGCATCTTAAATACTAAATAAATAAATAAATAATAGAAAATTGTGAGACCTACTTCGTATACGTTGTGACGTTATGATGCATGCATCCACGTGTGAGAGCCCACCAAAAATGTCAGTGTAGAATGTTAAACTGTGTATGGTATCTACCACAGTCCAGCCGCCAATAAGGAGGCAATCAGAGAAGGAGGCCAAAAACGATGGTGGAACTGTCACTTTTTTGGTTCAGGTTGAGGTTATAGTAAACTGATTTTGAGATTTGAAATTCCGTAAACACAGAGTAGATGGCTTTCAAATAATGGAACAATAGATGTATTAATTTGAAAAGTGTAACATATGTCGTCAAAAGTACTGTCGCCGTAACACAGTTGGATAATGCACCTTCTCCGGATTGGAAGGAGATTCAGGTTAGAATCACGGTAGCGCAACAGCAAAATTTTCGATACAATTGATTTTATATGTTATCTTTCTAATTAATATATTTAATAAGTATTTAAAGTTGTTATTGTTGAATTATGGTTGTTAAGTGGACCAACTTGTATATCATTGTGTAAACCAACCTCTCTTTTAGACGATGAACTTTATCTGGTAAGAACGAGTGATTTGTAAGTGCCGATTGTAGCTAGCCGGTGACGTGAAGCTCGGGATCTGGCGTTCTATCTATTTTACGGTCAGCCCGAACTTGAATTTATATTATAAATTCGATAATCACAACATTTTAATAATTGGATATGTACCTATACCCCTTTTCAATATATGTTTACTAAAAAAAATTCGTTTATATATATTTTTTTCAATGTCTTATTGACTGATTTCTGGATAGTGGCTTGAGGATGAGGAGTGATGATGATTGAATAATTAAAGAGATCAAATGATAATAAAATGTGATAAGCGGTATACGAAGGAATGTTTTCATGAGCTGATTACAGCGGAGGAAGCTCAGGGTATCGTTCAACCTGATAAGCCTTACAGGCACTTAAGGTAATAAATTGGTCTAGGCCAGGGGTCGGCAGACCGCGGCTCGCGAGCCACATGTGGCTCTTTTCATAGGCATTTGCGACTCCTCAACTCCAGCTCAATATGGCACATTAAAAGAAGTAGTATTTGCCATTATCACAAACTTTCACTTTACCTATTTATGCGAACAAACATTCATGAATCAAATAAAAAATAAAAAATTGAAAACATATAGTTACATGCAAGGCATAGCAAACCTTTCAAAAGCGATGCAAGTTCACCGTTCTAACTAAGAGTAAAAAAGTCTTTTAATAGTGTTTAATTATTTAATAAGTAGTGCGTGCATTGAGCTACTGAAGCTTATAACTCGAATATATCATATTCTTCTAATTAGCCTACGTTTGTATTGTAAATTTGTGTTTTTAATAAAAATCTTGATTTTTTCTCGTTCTATTTCATCATTAAAATTTATATAGGTATTTACAGTGAAATTTTATGAAAATTTTGAGATTCTGTTTACTTAATATTTGGCTCTTGTCACTAGAAAGTTTTCCGACCCCTGGTCTAGGCAATTAATTGTGAAAAAAGCTTCTTTATGCAAGATTAATTTCGGTTGTATTTCTTCGATTCTCCAAAATTGTTATTTTGAAGAATGCAGTAGATTATATTTCACAAAACGTTATAATGGACTGTGTCCATGGAATGAGATACGATGAGATAATGCTTAGAAATTTAGTTGAGATAAATTAACATAAATGATTAAACATATATTTGTTGATGGTTTGATCTGGAAATTAATTCAGATATCAGTTTTAGGTTTAGCAGGGTTCGATGCGTGCGCACAAATAACATCTAGAATCATAGATAAGTACAATTATTTATCTTAAAAAGTTTAACAAATAGAAGACATTAAATTACAAACATTTATTCAATTTGAACTGTTACTGTTAATTAATTAAATTATTCAAGTGACGAACGGTACATTAGCGTGCACAATAGGCTGACGACTTATAGTTTGACGTACAAGCGTGAAGTGAGGCGCGAGACGGCGAATTGTGTACACGGCGAATTATTATTGTCGAATGTTGGCTCCAAATAATCTCACGGGCATGTAATTCATGTTTCAGAGCGTGTATCAGGTCGAAAATCTCATAAAAATCTTTTTCGTGAACACGGGCCATAATAGTAAATGGCATAACTTACATTTCACATCAATATTCTTACTATTTTTAAACAAAGCTCAAAGTTACGAAAATATGAGTATTTGCCGGTCTTCTAGAATGAGACTGAACCCCCCGACCACAGGATCATTAGGTGAGTATCTTAACTACTATACCTTCAAGCATTTTATACATAAACAGAACAAAGTGTTTTTATAAAGATGATTATTACAAATTATTTACAATATGCAAAATCTCACCAATTGACAAAAAAATAACATATAATATAATTTTAGAAGAGATGAGCCACCATAGCTATTGAGCCAGATCCTCGGGACGAACCATGAGAGTACCGATCGCGAACAGTGTGTACGGTGAGAGAAGAGAGAGATGTGTTGTGCCAAGAATTTTTGATAGAATCAGTAAAGAATTATTAATGATTATGGAAAATAAAGAGATATCAGTGAACACACTCAAATATAAAGTCAAACACATTATTATCTAATTATTTGATTTTTCTATTGTATTACATTTTTAAAAAATGTTACTCATAAAGTTTTAGTTAATTTATTATGTTAATTACAAATATGAATTAAATATATTAATTATAAAGATATATTTAATTCATATTTAAAATATGAATGAACAATTACAACTTCACAATAGGATTGTGTTCTCACAAGTCAAGTATTATTAGTAATAAAGTTGTATCAATGTGTCCAAAATTTAATAAAAATGAATTGATAATTCTGGCGTCTGCTATCAGATTGCTCAAAGGTATTTGAGATTCCGTAAAAATAAGGTAGATGGCTCTTTCAATAATGGAGCGATTAAATGTATTAATATCAAAAAGGTAATATAAAGGTTCGAAAATTTGTCGCTAAAAATATCGTCGGTGTAGCATAGTTGAATAATGCACCTTCCCCGGCTTGGAAAGAGATCCAGGTTCAAATCCCGGTGGCGCAACAACTATATTTTTCTAATTAATACATTTAATTCGTATTTTAAATATCACAGACCTATGTTCTGAATAATTACAACTTTACAATAAGAATGTGTTCTCCTAATAATATGATAATTACTTTAATTGAAGGGCAATTCTTGCTGTAAAACTGCTATGCAGTATGGCAAAATATAAAAATTGTTATGTAGCGCCACTCGCTGGGAAATTTATTAAAATTTTATTAGTGTGAATTATCAATTTCTTTATTAATTATTTAAATTAACAGTACATAATATTTCTAATATGAATATTATGCAGGTAGGCAATTATTATTTCATAACAATCATTTCTCATAATTAAAACGTTAAACTATTTTTCTTAACTTTCTATTTTCACAAAGTGTTTGTGGTGTTTTAATATGAAAGAAAATTCGGTTCTAAAAAAGCTTAAACGACGTCTTACGGCGGGTTTTAAAAGTAAGTACAGAAATAAAATAAAATAAAATTATTAGAGACATGCCAACTTCGCACAGCCTGGTGTATTTTTAAAACAAGTTCTTATCGCCGTTTCCGCTTTCAAAGCGGCTTATGATGCCAGATCGAATAGCTTCGCTGTCTCTTAAAACAAATACAACTTTATCCCCGGTGGAAAAGTTAAATACTTTGACCGGGTTCTTTGTTAAAATTTTAAAAAAGTAAACGTCAAAACAAAACGACCCCCGTTGCAAAATGTTGCCTTCCATCCTTCAGGAGTGCTTCGTGCTTTGTTCAGTCTTATGTACAAGAGATAGTTACACCGTGCAGCTAACGTATTAAAAGTTTGCCCGAAGTTTAGCGCACGGCTATTGAGTGAGTTATTTCAAAAAGTTTGTACCGGCTGAGTTATGGGGTATTTGTTTATCGAGAACAAGGTGCATACAAATGTGTTGGTACTTGATTGTGTCGGAGTATTATTCAATGGCGTAACTTAAAACATATGGCCTCAATGCAGAATACAAAAAAGGTTACATTTTCGTAGAATGCAATCACTTTGTGGTTTGACATATTAGATTAAATAAAACACTTTGTATAAAACCATTAATTTTATTAAACGCCAACCGGTTTAGCTTAGCTCAAGCTTCGACAGGGCGTATTAAAACTAACAATAAATACAAAAATAGTGCACTTATATATGCATAAGGAAGAAGACAGAATATAAAATTACTTCAAAAGAATGAGACAAGAGACTTCGCGGACGATGAGGTTGATGAGAGCCCCATTTTACACCCAGGTATATGCAAGGTGCATTCAGATGCATAATTGCATGATAGAATTCTCTCCAAATGATCACCATAAAATGCATACCAAAGATTTTCAAAGACAATAATTTGAATATGAAATATAATTATTTTTGAAATGGACAGGCATAATGCATTTATCGTACAAAATTATTTTATACGTTTAAGGTACTCGTCCAGGTGCAAGATTAGTAGGATAACAATATAATCAAATACTAACGGTAATAGTGAGATTTTTATAACTATTTTATTTACAATCTATATTGACATTTTTAAGTATATATCTATTTCGTTTAAAAATTTAAAATGTTTAGTTCCAATAAAGGTATTTAAATACGTTTATAATATAATCGTTTAGTATTACGCGAGATTAAGTAAGTCATTTAATAAATTTATGTTAAGTATTATTTTTGTTAGCATGAATTACGTCATTTGATAAATATTTGGGTAAATGGAAGGAATATCAGAAATATTTAAAGCGATGGTTAATATCGGTCTCATTTCTATTTTAAAACAGGGTTGTCAAATTTATTTGAAAAAGCTTGAAAATTTATTAATATAATATAAAAGATCTAAGTTTTGTTAAAGATGTTATTTTTGTGATTGGACATAAATATTAATTCAAATACTTTTTACAACTCTAACGCAGTTTTAATATTATAATATAATAAAATTTAATATACCGCAGTAGTAATAATTTTTTCGAATTTTTATAAACACTTTTTAAAACAGGCCACTCTTATAAGAGAAAAAAAAACGAATTTATATTTTATATATAAACAATTGAAGTCTTAGATTAGGTTATATAGAAATGTTGGAAATTAAAAATCCCTTTATATTAAAAGTAATATTATTATTAGCCAATTAAATAATCCGCAGAATTTTTGGATTGAGTGTGCGCCCGGGCTTCTGGCAAAAATACCGATCGATGTTAAATTAATGAAAGTGGTTTATACATAATTTATTATTTTTTTAATTAACTAATTAAATGCAAAAAATTCAAAACAGAGCAACGAGGACTATTTTGAGATGTAATAGATATACAATAATTAAATATTCGTTAAAACAGTTAAAATTAATGACGGTTAAACAAAAAATTCAAATATTGATATAAAAAATCAATTATTGCAATTATATATTAATAAAAAAATTTGACTTCGCAAACAAAACTGGTAGGAACACAAAATAGTTTATACTATAAAGGTTTCAAATTTGTCTTTGAACTTTCAGCGAATGTGAAGGAAGCAACTAGTCTACCTATTTTTCTTAGGTTAAGTGCAGACTATGTAGTATATTATTTAATTTTAATAACTGATCATTTTACATGTGTTTATTATTTTTTTCTGTATTTATAATTTATTTACATAATTCTAATTGATTTATGATGTAATTAAATTTTTGTTTTGTTTTCAAAGGTGTTGCATACTGGATGTAAGAATATAATATTCTTTAACAATTAAATAAAAATTATACATGCATATAATACAATCGATGTTTATTTATTTCCATACATGTATGTACATATAATTACAATCTACAGTTACAATATCTTACAATGACAATTAATTACAGATTCAATTATATATTTTTTAAATCCCATATCCACTGGCAGACTTTGTATACTATATGATGTGCTTTGTATAATTGTTAGAATAATACACTAGACCGATATTATTTAAAAGTGTTAAATCATTTATAAATAAAATAAAAATATGATTAGTTTGTTTCGAGTATGCGACAATAGACGATAATAAGTAATATAAAGAATTGCTTAATTCAATATGGCAAAAGCAGAAAAAAAATAGTTAAGATTTGTTATAATGATCGAATACTTTTATTCTATCTGCGAAAATATTAAAAATTCTTATGAACACTCTTTAAAAAAGTATTCCGTACTTCACGATATTTTGAGTATATCCAAATTTATTTTTATTTTTTGATTTTTCAATTGCTCCCAAAGGGATTGTTATCAATACATATTATAAATGTCTCACAGGGACGAAGCTATTGTTTTTATATGGGAAGTACGTATAGAAGTATGCTTACGACCTGTCCTCGGTTGGCTGAAGACATCTACGACATGTATTCCGTACTTGTTCAACTATGCTTGTTAAACGATTTTTTTCACGGTTGGTTCATGTTCCTGTTTCCACCTACCCTTGGAGCTAGGCCGTGGTGCATTAATTATTCCCCGACTTACGGGATTCAGGTTGGGTGGAGGAGGCGCGATGCCATCACGGTATTAAGTGGTTTTCCAATCAGCTGAGTCCTCGTCACCTGCAGTCTCCCTGCACATTGTAACGATCTTATTTTACGTTTCTTAACGTGATTGCTCGCCGAATTACGAACAATCTATTACCACTTACTGTTACAATCGAGCACAAATCTCACAATCGCAATTTTGTTTATCACAATCAATGATTCACCTCATCACTAGTTTCTATATAATATATAATGAATATTCGTATGTTTTTTTTCTATGTAGTACATAATTAAGATTTTATTATGTATTATTATTATTATTCTATGTGTGCCAATTAATTTTGGAACATAAAATAATATAAAAATATACAATAGATGTTTGGCTGTTTTTCTGCTGTTTATTTTCATATTTTTCTTTCCTCCTACATGTCAAAATGCATGATACATTATAGACGTACAGTAGTTTCAATCAGATGAGACTCGGCTCATAATGCACTTCCATAAGTTCCAGTCCTGAGTCGCCCTCAATAGTGGATAGATGCAACGAATTTTTCCACCGTAGGGCTTGCTATGGTTGAATTTGTTGCTTAATTGGAATTTAATCATTTATCCACTACTGTAAATAGGGCTTGCTATGGTTGAATTTGTTGCTTAATTGGAATTTAATCATTTGTCCACTACTGTAAATAGGGCTTGCTATGGTTGAATTTGTTGCTTAATTGGAATTTAATCATTTATCCACTACTGTAAATAGAGCTTGCTATGGTTGAATTTGTTGCTTAATTGGAATTTAATCATTTGTTCACTACTGTAAATAGGGCTTACTATGGTTGAATTTGTTGCTTAATTGGAATTTAATCTTTTATCCACTACTGTAAATAGGGCTTGCTATGGTTGAATTTGTTGCTTAATTGAAATTTAATCATTTATCCACTACTGTAAACAGAGCTTGCTATGGTTGAATTTGTTGCTTAATTGGCATTTAATCTTTTATCCACTACTGTAAATAGGGCTTGCTATGGTTGAATTTGTTGCTTAATTGGAATTTAATCATTTGTCCACTACTGTGAATAGGGCTTGCTATGGTTGAATTTGTTGCTTGATTAAGACATTCATGTATCGTACTGTATAATAGAGCTTACTGTGGTTGGATTATACACTGCCTACTCTAATAATTCACTAGTTCTACATCACTCTCACACAATTCTTATTTTTTTATTTTCAACAGCACGAAAAACAACTGGCCACTTTAACACAGACGGCAGTCTAGCAAAGTAGCCAGGACAATGCTGTATATATCAGAGGTGGAGTCTACTCCATCCCACACAATAAACTGCGAGTATATACTTAATTGCAATATAATTGTACTTTATGTTCATCATGTTATATTATAATACATTCACCTCTGTTACAACAAAAACATGTATGACAATTCTTATAAGATCGTGGCATTCGCGCGTCGTGCTGTAGATACGACTTTCTGTGTTTGAGTTTGTTGCAGGAATGAGGCAAACATACGTCGCGCTATCCACGAGATATCTACGTAACATGTTCCGTCTTATAACATTTGACCGATCTAAACCAAATATCACATAGTATTATAGAATTACCCTCCCGTTTTGTTGGGCACTCCAACGAAATAAATGTGTATTATATTGTATACACCCCCGTTCATTCCCCTTCTCTCTGCCTGTACCAAATTTTCCAATCATCGTTACTCTTCAATGAATGCGTATAACAAAGACACCTCATTCCCACCTATTTTAAATAGATTATAGCTAAATCTGTAAATAGTTATATTTAATCATTTATTAACCTTTGTTACATATTTTATATAGATAAGTAAATTTACACTTTAGTTTAAAAATATTTTACCGATACAGGTATTTTGACCTCAAGAATTTCGGAACACCCTGGTTGTCAAGTTATGAGGTTAGATTATCGAGGCTCCCCTTCCGAGCCGTTTACTTGGGTAGGTTTTGACCCACGTCCAATAACACTGCATATTTATGGAGGGCAGATATGGCTCCAGGCGAATTTTGGACTTATTTCAGTATTTTGAAAATATTCGTTGGCCAAATATTTAAAAGTAAGTAAAATATCACAATTTTTTTTTAAATTTAATTATCACTGTACAGTAAGTTATTATTTTGGAAATGCCGTGAAATTTATTTGTGAAATATGAAATTATAAAAAGTTTAGCATTCCATAAAAGGTTAGTCAGAGAGATTCGCACATTGTTGGAGGTTGTCCGATTTTATAGATCATCATCACCATCGATTTTCCCTGAACGCACCGTGCAGAAGCCTGGATGTAAAACTAGGCTCCCATTCTGGTACCAACACAATATGCACGCAGTCGTTCGGAGACCGCCCTTTGTGCGCCACTTCTCTCGCGGATGACTTCTCGTCATGATCTCTAGCAAATGTTCCTCATTGTAGACTTATTTTTTCATTTTAGTATTTTCTCTTGTCAACCTGCTCTGGGCACAAATACACACACACACATACAAACTAATACACTCTCCGCAATCACACACGTACAGATCCATAACATATCAAAACATTCAATCTTAACAGCATCCTAACAAATATCACCAAAGTGGAAACCCCAGAGGAAAATTGATTTGTGAAACGATTAGCACAAAATTTTCGGATTTTCCACGAATCCATTATTTTTTCTTCTGCTCATATCGTATCCAACTTCCGGACGTTGGCTATAATTATTTTGTTGACAGCTGACCGAAAAGCAGCACCATTACCTAGATTCTTGAGCCATGACGGTTTGACATCCTCAAGGGTACGTTTAGCAACATTTCCAAGAAGTGATCTAATACTTTTCTGGATATCTCAATATATATAATAAATACAATTTAAATACATTAATTATAAAGATATACACATACCCGGATCTCTTCAAATGCGGGGAACATGCATTAACCGATTATGCTACAACACACAATGCATTGACGACAAATTCTCAAACCTACATGTTACACTTTTCAAATTAATACATCTATCGATCGATTATTTGAAAGCCATCTACTTTATTTTTGCGGAATCTCAAATACCTTTGACAATTCATTTTTATTAAATTTTGGACACATTGATACAACTTTTATATTATTTATTAAGTTGTTATTATTCAAAATATAAGTATGTAATATTTTAAATACAAATTAAATATATCGATTATTTTATATGTAGATTAAAACATTTAATTAGTATTTAAAATATCACAGACCGTCTGTTCTGAATAATTACAACTTCACAATAAGAATATGTTCTCATTAATAATATATATATAATTGTCTTGGCAACTTCATTGTCTTTGATCGTCAGACTCAGAAAATCGTTTCTTACGAACCTGTCTCCTTTAACGCAGACTTTGTTTTAGTTAAAGAAATAGAAAGCATCTCTTACATTGTGTACATATTACTACATCAACCAGAATACTATATGACCAACCAGCTAATCATTTATAAAATTATAAAAATATTAATTTAAACTGACTTCATATGGTGTCTGACAATCTCTGGCATGGAATCAATACAGCATCGGTTTAAAAAGCACAGTGCAAATATTTATAGTAAATTGTGCTATATCGAATTACGATATTATATGAGCTGACACTTAGATCCCATGTATTCATAGTGAGCATAAAACGACACGGCGGCGCGCGCATCACATCCGCGCCTAGCCTTTACTTCTCAACAGCGTAATGAGTGAATCAAGTAAGAACATTCTTTATTCACGCAACTGTCACAACTCCTGCCGTTCCTCACTATACCCAGTGTCAATAGAAAAACCACACAAATAATGGTCCAAAATATAGAGTCGGATCATTTGCATCAACATTGTACCATATCAATCCGTATGCACATAAATTACACTATTTTAAAATATTATATCTTCATAAATAATGAACATCATGAAATGAACCACGATTTTAGAAATAAATTTCCAAGCGTTGTTCTGGCGTAAGTCTATTCATGGCAAGCCAAACTGAGCATAAATCAGCTGTCAGCTATAAAATTGGGTGTGGCTAGAAAAAATTTTACCAATTCGAAAAACAAACCTCTAAAAATAACATCCTTTATATGACGCAAGTGTTGATGGCGCCAGAAATAGAAGATGTCTGCGAAAGATTTGGCGTGATCAGGTAAACTAGACGGTCCTGTTAGAAGCCTCAATAATCGACGAGTTTGTATGAGAAGATGTATGAGTGTGGATGAAGCGAGAATTATGTAGAGTGAAGTGCGATCTGTCTTCAAATGGGGTGATGGTAAGTTAGTTAGTTAAATAATAAAAATTCATTAACAAAATCCCATACATATACATATTTGATTCAAGCTTTTCACGAGCACTAGTGTATAGAACTTATATTTGTATCGTAACATTTTGAGGCAACGCCTTGACAATAGAACGTGTTAACGTGCCGAAACGTCAGCCTAGATTAATCACAGAACACAATCTAACCTAGAAAAGACGCCAATTCTCTGCATAAGTATTTAATATTATTTGTATTTATAATCTTTAACACCTGCGTTAGTGATTTGACATTTTCACTGGTAGGTACTTTGCTAATTACGATATGATGCGTAGAAGTATGAAAGTGTTAATAAAATAAATTTTACCGCTTTATTAAATAAATAATTGGATACAACATAAATCTTACAGTAATTATATATAAATATATATTAAGTATATACTTTAACGTAATACATTTATCACTTTAATATTCTTACTATTTTCAATGAAGCTATTGCTTGTGCAAAACACTAACATGCTGGTCTTTTGGGACAAGACTTGAACCCTCGACTATTTTATCGCTACGTGGGTGTACCACTAGACTAACAAGCTCTTCGTATAACTTGAAATAACCATAAAATTATGGAAAATTTAAAGTTTTTATTACATTAAAAAAATTTACGTGTCAAAAATCGTGGTCACAGTTCAAGCACACTGATTGGGTTTAGTGCCTGGGGAATAGATAGTGATAAATCGAGTTTATAATCGACTGGTGCGAGATGTCCATTGTCATCAGCTCTGGGAATAAGAGCCATCAGCCCACGTCCGCCACCCCTATCGATAAATACTCCTGTCGCCCAGCCAACTTCTGAATCCCTTTTAACATAGAAAATAAGTGGGCATCACGAATTACCATCTTATCTCAATTTTAAATACCATAATTATTATGATACCTCTAGAGATAATAATATTGTGGTGGTCCTACATGCACCCCACAGACACGATCGTGTAAGGAATCACCTGACAGCCATATAGGGGCAAAACGAACTGATAAATAAGCAGATTTTTATGCATCGTGACGGACGAGTCCTAGGAGCTAGCCGATCACTTCTTCGCAGACCGTTCTTTCGTCAACATCTCAAGCGAGCTACTTTAGCCTTCAACTTTATTCACGTAATTAACTTTACACTCGTTGTACTTGCCATTATAAATCATCCCGCAATAAACGTCAACTTTTGTAAGTTCTGTTTTTATTTAAATACCTTGCTCTAGACACAGGATAAATACTCACACGCAGATTCATATACACTGCGACATGCACTAACACGCGTGAGACTAGAAGAGAGTTAGGGTTCTGATATAATTACACAATTAAGATCTTCACAAGTCAATAATAGTCTACAACAGCTCCCACAATATTGTTAGTTTTTGAATAATATGATAAATTATGTCGAAGAAAAACAGTACCTTAAACAACCCTTAAATCCTATTTAAGGAAGTCAAAACACAACTCTGCTAAGAGTGAAAATTATTAAAGCATAGTAGAAATAAATTGGTTTGCTTGTTGTTAGGTCCTGCGACCGACTAAAAGAGACCGCAAATTGGCCAGAGTTTGCAGAAAACCCACTTTTCTATGTTGAAAATACAATTCCTCATACAAAAGGGAAATGGTCTGCCGCAGTACAATAACAGTAAAAGTTAAAAATACATAAATCCTTGAAATGTTTAAATAATGTGTCGTTCCGGCCGTGACACGTTTCGTGTACAAAGGACGATTTCCGTGAGATATTAAAGTTATTGTTTTTTCTCATGGGCAATCCCACCACTGGTACTGAAGTTAATTAAGGATTAAGGATTTATATAGAGATAGATCCGGCTGCATTTTTTGCAATAGAAAGTTCAATTATTAGTGATATCGAAACTAGTTGACGTCAAAGTAATAAGCATAGATATACAAAGTTACGATCATCCAGTATTACCAGAGGGATATCAAAAAGCTGAAAGGGTATCCTAAAATATGCTCGGCGAAACCAAACGTGACAGCAAATAGACAATATGAAACACTTGAGAATGCTTTCATCTAGTAGAGTATAGAAAATGGCTGATGATGAATACAAAATGTGGTGATCCTGCACGCGCCCCACAGACACGGCCGTGTAGGGACTCACCTAACAGCCATATAGGGTCGAAACCAAACTGACCAACTGACAGATGCAACGCATCGTGACAGACAATGCCCTAGGAGCTAGCGATCACTTCTGTGGATCAGACGGCCCTTTCATCACATCGCGAGCGAGCCATCCATTATTCAATCACATACGTGTACTTAACTGTATATTCGTCGAACCTGCCTTTACATAATTCATCCAGCAATAAACGCCAACTTTTGTAAGTATTCATTAATTTTAATGCCTTGCTCTAGACATAACATAAATAATCGCACACGCATACCATATACATTATGACATGCACTAACACGTGTGAAACTAGAAGAGGTTAGGGGTTTCAGTCTTACCATTCACAAAACCTTCTGATACATTCACAGTCAATCTTCAACAACCACAACCCCTACAATATAATAAAGTAAAAATAACATTATTTTAAAAGGTAAACTTCAAACAAACAATAATTAGAAAAAAACACATATTTTATGGAACAATATGTAATATTTAATGCTGTATTAATTTTCTAAAATTAATTCGGGAACTTATACTTAAAATATGTATTTAAGTAATATAAATTATATTAAGAAGAACACATTCTTTCTGTGAATAGGTCTGTGATATTTTATATTCTAATTAAATGTATTCATTAGAAACATATACATATAAAATCAATTTTATCGAAAAATATTGTTATTGCTACCGCACCTTGCTATACACCTTCCCGGAATGGAAAGATATCCAGGTTCGAATCCTGGTAGCAACAACAATATTTTTCGATAGAATTGATTTTATATGTATATCTTTCTAATTAATACATTTAATTAGTGTTTAATATAAATGTAGTTGTTAGGATAACTCAAACTTCAATGGTCGCAATAATTTTGCTGAACACTTTTTTGTTGTCAACATGAATATCACTCGTTGAATACTGTTCAAAAATATTTCTTGTCATATTCCACATTCGACTTACAATCATCTAGTTTTGTATATGTTTTCTCAAGAAATAACATAGGTCCATTGCAAACGATTCATGAGGGGATGATCTACTGTGTTGGCGCAAGTTGAATACTCATTCTCTGTCCTCTTTCGTTCATCTAATCATCTATACCTGTCCTGCTCTGGCCGATTACCTTGCATTTTGCCACCGGGGAGCACTCTCCGATTATGCTTGGACCACGGAGCATTTAGTTTTTTTGTGCTTCTTCCTGCCGCCCTACACTCACGCCGTGCATGTCGCTTGGATCGCGCAGAGCAAGTGAATCCTTTTCTGAAGTGCCGTCATAGAGATCTCGGTTCGGCATAATGCAGCTGACATTTTTCTTCAGATATCTTAGGAATGTACGTTGAGAACAAGATACATCGCTCTCTGCCAATCCCTTCTTAGCTACGCGATCTTAGGTTGGGTTGGAGTTGGGAAAACTGCCCTTAACCAATTAGTAATCACACAAAAATCCTTTCTCAGAATCATCTACAAAAAATATATAGGTTTCCCTCTGACTCACTGTTTGAGGAATGTCAACTTCTTGATATTCGACAATTCTATGTAAAAAGGCTGATATTTTATTTTCATTCCAACAAAGAACTTCATCAATATCCATCTCATAGTTATGTTACGAGAGCAAAAAAGAATAAGATCACCGTGAAGCCTAAAATAAAAACAAGCTTTGGTCAATCCTTCCTTCCAATAATTTACTAAGGAAAAATATTGTATGTACATACCTTTCAGATATGACAATAACTTATTGACATAGGATACGATGTGCTTGTTCATTTAGTGATTAAGATACTGCCTTAATGATTCAGTGATCGGGAGACCACTATCACATTTCAGAAGACCAGTACGTTAGTTCTATTCTCAAAGCACACGTTGAAAATAGTAAAAATATTAATATGACGTATATTCTGTACATATATTGATTGAATATTTTTAATAATCTTGTAATCAACTCTCATAAAAGCATTGTACCCTGAACAAACCATCATAAAAGTTATTTCACCTTTAATAAATGAAATAATAGGTATTAGAACATCGGCTTTTATTGCCGTTGGAAACAATACCCCCCCACGGGACTTGAATTCCCCGAAAGCAAATGGGATAAATTGGGTGAACAGATTTAATACGGTCTCCATTTGGTCCCATTTTCAGAGATGGGATTGCCAGTTGCCGCTGGATCACTCTCAGCAGAGTTTACAGGAAACCTCTTTCAACATCAATATGCATAGACTCCGGATTTATTCCAAAATAATCTTGGCTCCCGCGGTTGACCTTTGCCGGTGTTTTGACTGGTATGTGACTTGATAACGTTATATGTTTCCGAACGAAAAATTACATCAAGTATTTGTTAAATCTTTTCTTTTGTAAAACTTTTGGAATAGCTACTCCAAGCGTCCACAATAATTGTTCTAACGAAGAATTTTAAAATCAGATCATATGTAATATCAACATTATTCATGTAATTCTTAATCATGTTTAAAAACGTATTTATTTTTATAGAGGGGTAATTAATTTTGTGATGTAAAAAAGAACAATAGAAAATATATTATAATTTCGTAGAAAGAAATCACTTTGTGGTTAAATAGAACATAATCACTTTGTATGAAACCACAAATTTTATTACAAGCCAATCGGTTTTGCTTAGCTCAAGCTTTGTCAGGGCATATTTAAAACTAATAATAAATATAAAAAGAGTGCACTTTTATATACATAAAGAAGGAGACAGAATATAAAACTATATGCAAAGGAGAGAGACAGAATACATATACATTAAGGGAGGGGAAAGTACAGGGTTGATGGATATTAAATTTATTTGAAAGGAAGCATACTGTGCATAATTAACAATTCTGGGAAACAAATATAAATCAAAAAATTTGATTAACATAAGCGAAAACATTATTTGGTAATTAGCGCTATCTGTGTACCGGTAGAGACATCAATTGCTTAATTCTAAGAACTCACAATCTATCGCCGTTGTACTATGGTGCTCTTTTTTTATTCTCCGCATCGTACTATTTACATTACTCAGTTCTGTCTTTAAGCTAGTGAATTACTCAAGTCATATAAATTTCTATTTACTGAATTGTCGTCACCTATGCTGTTTTTTAACAGAATAACATTAGAAAGAGTTACAACTACATGCAAATCATTGAAGTATCTACTTTCTCTTTGCGAATTTCCCTATCTTAATATTTTTAACCTGTTGATTGCATGATTGTTCTTTAATTTGGTGCATGGGTTGGTTTTTGATTTGAGAAAAACAAAAAGCAATTGGCAGAACTATTTTCTACGTTAACCTTTAATAAAAATAATTATTTCCTTTAGTTATTACGTTATGGATTTTCAAACAATAAATTAATCATGTTCACTCATAGAAAGTGTTCATAAAAACGTCCATACATTTTTTTACATGGGTAAGAAAATATTATTTCACGATAAAAACACTATTAATAGTAATCATATAAATGACGGATTTATTCTGTTGGTTAAACGAAAGTACATATATTATATTACATGTATTATATATAATTGTATAATATCATTGATAACAGAATAACCTAAATCTATACCTACTGCACGCCACTGCTAATATCCCCATATTAAGTATGTTAATTTGGATAAATTTATTTGATTATTAAGAATATCTTAATATTAATATTTTACATTTGAATATTCTGTATTAGTTTGGAATCCCTTGTGCCAAGATTAACTACCTCTTTACTTCCTCTTTAGAATCCCATTGCACAGAATAGTGTGAGAAAGCTGGCATGTCGTTAAACGAATCTAGTTTTTATTTTTCTATACAGTTAATACAGCATATTGTTTCTTGTACCATGACAATGATTTACGATAACAATACCCGTGACGCCTCATATAAAATATTGTCCTAAGGTTAGTTGGCTGACATCGAGTAAAGCACACTCTCGGATTAGAAGGTCAGATGACTATCTATAGGGTTCTTTTATATAAAATAAGTAAGATGGATTTGTAAGCTATGACTACAGAATCAACATGAAATTTTGCCATTATTCCCCTCTCATGTGAGTAGCTCGTTAATAATTAGACAGGTATATAGCATAATACTCTTATATTGTTATCAGAGTTTTAGTATTCACAAATACATAGGTCAGCTATCTTTTCTCACGACACTTTCAGATAATTTGTATTCTTCGTATCATTACTGACACATATTACAGTGATCTTAATCAGATGAGATTCGGTTCGTAATGCACCTTTACAAGTCTAGGTCCTAGATCAGTGATGGTGAACCTATGACACGCGTGTCAAAGGTGACACGCCACAGCGTTTTGGGCGACACGCCAGCGTTCACTAGTATCGGAGATATCAAAGAACACGTGTCCCGCACATCAAACATATTACATGTGTATTTTTTTGGGCATCACATTATGAAAAAAACACTTAATTTAAATAAGCAATTAATTAATTAAATGTATTAATCAGAAATATATACATATAAAATAAATTTTATCGAAAAATATTGTTGTTGCGCTACCGGGATTCAAACCTGGATCTCTTTCCAAATCGAGGAAGGTGCATTATTCAACTATGGTATAGTGACAGTACTTTTGACGACAAAATTTCGAACCCATATGTTACACATTTCAAATTAATACATTTATCGTTCCATTATTGATTTTATATGTATATCTTTCTAATTAATACATTTAATTAATATTTAAAATATCACAGTCCTATGTTCTGAATAATTACAACTTTACAATGAGAATGTGTTCTACTTAATCATGTATTAATTGACATCAAATCAAATATTGTGGGTTTCATATTTTTCAGTGTCTTCAGTGTCTCTTCAGACGGATGTTATCTATCATATATTGTGGTACTCTTTCAGGTCTTTTTCGGCCTAGGTATGTTTCAAGAAAAATCTCCTGATCTAGGCTGTCGCTTGTGGCCAAAGTATGGGAAGAGTATTTTGTTCACTGTTGTAGATAAGGCTCGCTGCGGTTGGATTTGTCGCGGAATTGAGGTATTTGCGCTTCGTGCTGTCCGCGGGACACGTAACATACTTCTCCAGCAATACATTTCCATGGCATATATTTTACGCATGTCGCTATTTCGAACAGATTGGATATATAAGAGTGTAAACCAAAATAATTTGAGTTTTAAAGTTGGCAAAATTATCTTTGTTATTAAAATCCATATTTTTATTTGTTAACTTTGTTTTATTAAAGGTTTCGAAAAATATCGTGATATATTATGTATTTGGTCAGGTTCACAACGTCAACTAACAACATTCTTTAATATTATTTATTCATTTAATAATAAAATACATTTTATATTACAAATGGAAAATAATTCGACCATAAATTTTTTGAATCTAACATTAATTAAAAATAATAATAAAATTGAATTCAAAATTTTTAGAAATTTAATTTTTACAAATACTGTCATACATAGTGAATCTAATAATCCATTATTACACAAGCTACATCGTTTAGTTGATATTCCTATGTCAACATCTAATTTTAATATTAAATTAAATACAATTTTAAAAAAATAGCAGTTAATAACGGTTATAATACACGTTTCATAGACACTATTTAAAAAAATTAATTAAAATAATATATTAGTCAATTTTTATATAAATCACAGATAAAACATAATAAAAATTAATCTTATTGGCATAGGATTTTATGCAAAAATAAATTTTCGAATCAAATATCTAAACACCTACCATTTTATACAAATAATAGTATAGGAAATTTACTCATAAATTCTAAAGACAAAGATAATAAACTTAACAATCCTTGTGTCTATAAACTTAGTTGCAAGGATTGTGTTGCATTTTTTATTGGTAAAACGGTTCGAAATTTTAATATAAGAGTAAAGCAGCATTTGAGATGTTTGAACAATAGTAGGTTTTCAGAATTTTCTAATCATTTAATAGAAAATGGTCATGGTTTTGATAAAAAAATTAGATTATCAATTTTGCATGTAAACGGTTATGGCCATAAAGTAAATAATTTGGAATTGTTGAAGATAAATAAAGCGTGTAAAACTTATCAAAAAATTATGAAAAACCAACTAAATTTCACTACAAGTCCCATTCTAAAATTATTTCCTAAAAATTATTCAAAGAATTGTGTATCATCAAGTAACATTTGTGTTAGGTACTAAAAATACAATATTTTAAAAATATATTTTGTTAAAGAAACAATAACATATGTTTTTGATTAGTTATTGACATTCTGAAGAAGAAAATGATATTTTTTGAAACCGGTAGATGTATTTTAATTCAATAAGTGGTTAATAAAACAGTTAGTTTATATCAACGTTAGCTCGTTGTATGCATCGTCGAATTGAATCAGTTTTTTTATTTTATATTTATTAGATAAATATATATATAGAACATTTATAAATATTTAGTCAATTAATTCAGAATCGCCAACAACACTCATCAAAATTGGCAGTCATTTAAGAAAAGTTCACTTCACAAAATCCGCCCGTCAAAATATGGAGAAAAGTCCCCGAGTTTAAAATATTATGATTTATTCCAAGTTTTATGGTAAAGTTATTCGCCTTTTCAAATTCACCCTACAAACTTAACTAAAGACGGAGACAGTCTTTGCCGGACGAAATAATCTTATTATCCAGGATTAATTAAAAAAAAAAACACCCCACAAGCGTTAAATTGGACAAGCCGAGCGCAAGGGGCGGAGGGAGGGGGGAGGGCATCTCGGATCAACACAAAGTTTAATAATTATAATAATATACTTAGAAATCGTATCAAAACTTGAGAAATTAATTAATCAACTTCTGCAGTATTGAAAATGTATAAAAGATACACCCTTTATAAATTACATTTGACAAATCGTAAAGGTTTTGGATTGTGACAAGGGTATGTTGAACTTTTAGAACACACAAATAAGGGTTGGTAATGTATTTTTAATGTACCTAAAGACGTGAATTTCTAGCGAATTATGCGATTATTAATTTATGGATATTAATTAATCTTACCTAAAGGTAAAGCCAGTATTACTAAAACTCAAAAAAAATGTGTCCAGTTTTTGTATTCTGTTTTGGGATAGTACTTAGCTATTTATGTTGTAGGTGGATTATTGTATTATACTGAATTGTGTGATAGTATATGCGTGATATATTTATGTGCTATTTAATTCATATAATTTTAGGTGAATATTATTTACAATACTTAATAATTAAAATGTCATGGGATAATGTATGTTTTATTTAACTATTATAAATCTTTCCGTTACACTATCCGCAGGTTCCAAACAAAATTTGCCAACAGAGGGGATTCGGTGCCATACTATAGATCTATTCTAACGTATCAATTTTTTGTTATTCATTATTACATTTACTAATGTCGATTGTTTAAGCTTCCACGGGGACTTCTTCCAATAGCTGGCCGTTTGTGTTAAGTGTTCTATCGAGTGGTGTTTTTTCTGCTGTAGTTCGATATCGAGTAAGAAATACAAAAAAAAAAGAATTTTCATTATTTTCATTCTCAAAATATTAGACCTTTTACACGGTAGGTATAGTGGTAAGTCAGTTACCATCAGTGTGATAGTAAGTTATTTGTCAACAGTGTGATAATAAGTTAGTTACCATCAGTGTGATTATTTATTTATTTATTTATTTATTAAGCAAACATACTGTTAATCGATAATAACATATTTGTAACATATTTTTACACACATTTTAAATGCTTTGCCCAACTAGGCAAGCCCGTTTTAGGGAAAATTTGCAAATAAATACATTTCACAGAATCAAAACTGATTGAGGGCGACACAATATGATTGAATACATAACATATAGCAAGTAGACGTGAAAATATTAAATATATATATGTATATTAATTTTTGTTATTTTTAAATATAAAAAGAGAAAAAAAAAATACCAATGTGCAATACAATATGATGTAAGCACATATAAGTTAGATGGAAATATCCAAAACCAAAACACACAAAAGTAGTTATAAGAATTATTTATTGGTGATGGTAAGTTAGTTACTAGCAGTGCGATGGTAAGTTCGTTACCAACAGCGTGATGGTAATTTAGTTATTAACATGGCAAAAATTATCTAAAAGAACATAGATTTACTCTAGTTTTTTTTGGATTTTTATTAATTTATTATTAATTCGTTATCAGTGTTTCCCAAGTTGTATACTTCACCGAAGATTGTTGGTAGTCCGATGAAAAACTCTTTATGTGCCAATTATAATCTTTATTACAATAATAATACTATTATAGTACAAAGTATACAATTATTCACAAAGACACACGGCAGAGAATCGAGGCCGTGCTTCGCGCTCTTCATATTTTTAAGCCTGCCACACCCACACACCCACATACATCTACAACTGGCGGTGCTGGCGCGCTGACACACACACACATAATCTCAAGAACATCACATAAAAAATCATTTAGGAACTTTTCTTTATTTTTTAATGAAAACACATTTTTATTATTGATGCAATTTCAGAACCATAAGGTTTTAGTAACTAACAACCGGAACTTAGCTAACTGCTCTAACTTTAAAATATAGTCCAAAAACACGCTTTAAGATTTTGTGAAATATTGCACGCGTTGCTTTGTTGAGCGGAATCGAAACGAGAGTACACAACTCTCAAAACGATTCCGGGATAGGGTGGGAGCCTTTTTGGTTTCCTTCAAACAATTTAAAATAATCAATTAAACATGATTTTGATATTTTCTTCGGATACGAAAAGTTCCAGGTTCGCATCCCGGTAGCCAAAAAAATATTTATATAATCAATTAAATTAATATTACTTTTCTTTATACTAACAATATTGCAGAGTTTGTTTACATGTAATTTTCCCCTCAAAATACAGGTTGTGAAAATAATCTACGGCGGTACATCGCGGCAGTGAAAGGGGATCCGTTATATTTGAGGGTTTGAATGTTATCTTGCTGTAAAAACCGCCACCCCGTGCGCTATCGTGCGAGGCTCTATGTTTTCCTGGATACGCATTGTGTGATATTTTTAGGTGGTCATATTTTTCCACGACGATGACATTATCTGGATCAGTGTTTCTCAAACCGCATTTTTTTCAATTCACACGTCAAAAAAAAAAATCGCCTACCAACAATTCTATGTAAATTTTTAATTGAATCACATTTTATATGTTACATGTGATGAACGTCTGCTATCAGATTACTCAAAGGTATTTGAGATTCTGTAAAAATAAGGTAGATGGCTCTTTCAAATAATGGAACGATTAAATGTATTAATATCAAAAAGGAATAGGTTTGAAAATTTGTCGCTAAAAATATTGTCGCTGTAGCATAGTACCTTCCTTAGTCTGGAAAGAGATCCAGGTTCGAATCCCGGTGGCGCAACAACAATATTTTTTGATAATGTTGATTTTATATGTATATCTTTCTAATAAATTTAATCAATTCATATTTAAAACATCACAGAACTATGTTTTGAATAATTACAACTTCACAATAAGAATGTGTTCTCTTAATAATAAATACAGTCACCACCAAGATTTAAGCTTAATACAGGGTTAATATTATGTTCCAGGCCGATGTTGTTTTTGAATAGCTAGGAAATAAAACACAATTTTTAAAGAGAACACTTTATTTTTGTGAAGTTACAATTTTAAAATGTATATTTTATTTCAAATAATAGAACGAGAGATGCAAATTCGAATCCCGGCCGCAACAACAATATTTTTTCGATAAATTGATTTTATGCGTATATCTTTCTAATTAATACAATTTATTAATTTGGTTTATATTTATCGATTATTTGGTTTATTACAGTATGGAATATGACATCGGCCAAATGGCCGCCTCAGGCAGCGGCACAGATGCATGCTCCTTTAACCATATATTTCATAACATTCTCGCACACTTTGCGTATTATTTCAGCAATTTCATTTCGAATATTGTCCTGTAGCATAGGAATTATTGATGGCTTATTGGCGTAGACCTTTCCTTTCTAGTACCCCTACAGAAAATAGTCAAGAACCGTCATATCAGGTGATCAAGGAGGTCAGTCGATATAACCACTTTTATGCGGCCGGGAAAAATTTCAAGCGTAACTCGGTCTGTGTGTGAGGTGGTGCCGTCCTGTTGAAACCACATATGTTACAGGCCTATTCGACTCAATTCGACCACCTGTAAGTTTTCCAACATGTAATGATAGCGATCACCATGAATGGTTACAGCATGCCCATTGTTGGGGACATATATTTATTTGTATATAAATATATTTATTATTGAGCGAAAATAATGCACTGTGCTTTCCCCCATTCTCTACCCCTCCTGGCCTAGCCACCGACCATTCGATTGGTAACCTTGTACTAGATACAGTTTACAATATTATACAATATTGAGACTTTGCGTCTGTATCGGAACCTTTGATGAAATAGTGAGTTAAAATATAAGTCCACATCTTTGGAGATGCCAGCAGAATCCGTACTGTGATGAGTGCCAAACTCCTTCCAGTCCTGACATTCTTCCGGCATCTATGCTTTGAACGCAACACCTTTATTATTTAGATAAAATGTTTTAATGACTTCAACATGTGATAAAATGTTTTAATGCTCCATAATAAATTGAATCAACTGCTAAATGCGAATTGACAAATGTCTGCAAACAGAATCAGCCTATAACATAATATTCACCCTGTATGTGGATTAAATTCGACGACATTTTATATATTGTAGGATTTTTCATAAATCTGCTTCCCGGCAACAGAATAATATAAATTTGATTTTTTTACTTTTACGTTGGTGAATATTTCTACACCCTCATGATATATAGACGAAATACATAATTAATTGATAGATGACCAATGCGGATAGATGAAATAAAATAAAAAAGTTGTTTAACATTTGACGTACAATGAGCGTGAATGAAGGCGCGAGACAAAATATCTGAGACATGGTGTGTACACGGGGACAACTAAAGCTGAGAGTTGTCTCCATAGAATTTTATAGTTTGACTCGAGTCGAAAATCTCATTCGTGGACACAGAAGAAAAATATCAGAATTTAACACGACGTTGCCGTAATTACCCTTCGATAGCGAATTCTGGGTTTTTAATTGGTATTATTGAATATATTAATTCAATCCATGCAAATACACCAACAATTGTGAAACCGGACTGTTAGTCGCCGATGGTCACTTTTCTTGCTTCTCTTCAAACTCTGCTGATCTGCCTCCGAAACTTTATATAACTAATAACCGAAAAATAATAGACAAAATGTTTTTAAATCACCGCTGTAAAATATAATATATCCGCCCAATTCCAAAACTGTTTCTCATCTGTAGCAGTTTTGCTTTGTTTGCTGTTTTTAAGTCCACACAAATAGAATGCACATATTCAAACTTTATACCAGGCCTGCCTACCAAAGTATAAAAACGCGTAAACACACGATATATATATATATATAATTCAATCGCATAAGCAATTATTTTTAATTTGTAAATAATACATTTTACATTCATGTTAACAAAATAAAGTAATGTAAGATGAAGAAAAATGAAATGGAATTTGAATCCATATATTTTTTTAAATCTTTTCTCTATAAATGAACGTTTACTTCTGGAACTTCGTATTTCTTTGAAGGACTCATATTGTTCGTTCTCTCTGCCTCATTTGCAACCATCACTTTAAAATTCACACCATAGCTTCTTATGATACCGTTTATTTATTTGTCTCTTTGATCAGCCTTTTTTCTCAGCACTACTGTTATTACTCCGACTCATTTTTTTATGGACAATAAATAATAAAATAAAGTAACTGTTGCATTAGAAAACATACAAATGACAAAAGTTGATAAAAAGTCGACAACATACACTAGATTACAGACATGTGTATATGGTTAAAAGTGGGTGTCCGGATACGAGGGCGTAAAACAAGATGGCTTGTTTATAAATCATTCCAATACCAAGGTCTCGAATTTAGCGCGAGTAAATTTTTATACAGTCAATAATAATTGTCAAAAAAATATGAACCAACCGGGGACAATGTTGTTTTGGCAGCTGTGCGGTATCGCCCTGTCAATATGCGGGGCGCTATCGAACAGCTGCCTGGTAGAATTAAAAAATGCCAACCAGGTGGCGAATGAATAGGACCGAGATAAGAGCCTTGAACTCATTGCATCGGTCCTGAGTAAGCGGTGGGTCCGCCCTCATTGATGTAAAAAAATATCGCGTTATATTCGGGCTAATACGGTAATTCGCATATGCATTGTATTTTTATACGTTAAATTTAGAACATACTGAAAAAAATGTGCGCATATAAAAGGAAGATTTAAAAAAAAAACTTAAATTTTAATTGGCTAAATCCTTTATTTTTTATTTTTTATTAAATCTGTTTACTTTGACCCCTCGAAATTTAATAAACATTGCGGTCAAAAGTTAGCCAACATGTTTGTGTGGTTTGATATATTTGCACTACAAATTACTCCCGGGTAATAAATTTTTGTTTCGAAAAATACCGAATACTGTATGTTATATTTTTTTGTCTCCATTAACAAATAACACTGATAAAAATCATAGTATTTAATGCAAAAATGATTCAATAAAAAGTGTGTCATATCAACGCAGGTCGTGAAAGTAATTTAAAAAATACGTGTTGGAACGTCGAATAGATATTTCACTGACTCAACAAGAAGGAAATATTAGACGTGATAAATTTCTAAAGACAGATGTTTGTTTGTAAAATGTTTAGTAACATTCCATCACGTTTTTTTTCTTCGACCGACAATAGATTTGGATGAGAAAATACACAATAAACCATTCGTCACATGACACACTTCAAATGTCAGATGTCGATCGTATATTACATTTGTTGCGGGGTTATGTTTGAAGCTGTTGCTATAAATCTAGCCGGATGGCAGAAATGATGCTGGATCCTGAAAACACTTTCTAGTGAATCGCCTACTGATACATTACCTACAGTATGATTCTGCCGGCGCTCCAAAGATTGAAATAAACTATTTTAACATATATTTTATCACCTACACGAGATATTTGAAAAATGATAAGGATTCATTTATGTTATATTATATGGGAAAATATGGATAATTACAGGGCTTACGAACTGTCTTCGGCTGGCTTAAGTGATAACTTTACACAATGTAATGTTCACTATACCACCCAATCAACCTCCATATCTGTGAAATGTTTGGAAGTCGTACATATGTTACCATGTAGAAACACTTCGAGTATTTAACTACAACTTCGGTGTCGCCATCTAAAGTCTGAAATATGATATTCATTTCTCTGAAACAGCATAGATGTCACTAATTAGAACATTATTTTAGAAAATACATGTAACTGTATATGTGACAAATTATTAACACATTATAATAGAATACGCCTGTCTGACCAAATTTCCATAATTTCCCATATAATATAAGTAGCTATGTCTCTATGAGATATCTATAATTTGTTTAATAACAATGCCTCTGTAAGTAAAAATCCAGAAATTATGTGTTCTTGGACATATTCAAATATTGTTAATTTATTTATTTATTTGATAATATTAAGTTAATGAACAACACTATTATAAGCCTAATGTTTATCAAGGTCCAGTGACTTTGATGGGTATGGCATATGGCTCAGATGGAAGAGTCTTTGGCGGACACATGTCACCATCTGGCGACGTGCTCGCCAAGCAGAGCACGCTTAGGTGGAGTATGCACCACAGGTTACAGACGTTGGCATAGTAAGCGGTACCAGGGGTACCATCATGTGAAGGGTAGTGGCGCAGGGTGAGAGGTATGAAAACATCTCTAAATACCGAAAATTTCGGGATTCCGGTATTCGTAAAACTTCAATATCGATAATACCGGTTTTGGTAAAAGGGGCTGGTATTGCGACCGCTAGTAGTGACTGATACATGTACGCTATTACAAGTAGTCAATACCTTTAGTTTTTATGGCAGGTAATAGGGTACCGCTTTGTAGGCCATTGTACAGCTGACCAGAGCGGAGGCAATAGTCCTCAATAGGTCCACGAATGTCGAGCATTGTACCAACAAGAACACAGTTCTTATTAAAGAAAGTAGAAAAGGGTTCAAACGTATTTTCTAAGTGTTATCAAAGAGTTATAAATTGACAGTCATAAATCTAAACTGATAGAATTTTCATACAAATTAACCATTTTAATTTTTACGGGTCTTTTTTTTTTCAATCTTTTCCAACTTTAAAAAAGTTTTAATCGGCTCACGCTGTCGTGACGTCAGAAAGCTTAGAATTAATTTAAATAAAAGAGAGCTTAGGGAAACTCAGTACCTCTGCCACCCCATCTCCAGTGTAGGAAAAGATCTGAATTCAAGAGTAAAAATAGCAATACAAATGTGAACAATACTCAACTATAATTCAATACGCTGAGGCCAGTATTACCGGTTCAATATAGGATAGACGACCACACCTGGATGGAACAATTTTTCAAAAAAAAAATACAAATAATTATTAGTTACATTAGTCAAAGAATAGATATTTTAATTTATTATCTTTGTTTTATTAACCACTAAAATGAGTTTAAATACATCTACTCATAAATTCTAAAGACAAAGATGATAAATTTAACAATTCTGGTGTCTATAAACTTAGTTGCAATGATTGTACTGCATTTTATATTGGTAAAACGGGTAGAAATTTTAATATAAGAGTAAGGGAGCATTTGTGATGTTTGAACAATAGTGGGTTTTCAGAATTTTCTAATCATTTGATAGAAAATGGTCATGATTTTGATAAAAAATTGGGATTGTCAATTTTGCATATAAACGGTGTTGGTCACAAATTAAATAATTTGGAATCGTTGGAGATAAATAAAGCGTGTAAAAACTAATCAAAAAATTATAAACAACCAACTAAATTTAACTAAGAGTCCCATTCTAAAATTTTTTCCAAAAAATTATTCGAGTAAATTTGTATTAAGTAATGATTTGAGTTAGGTACTAAAAAAAAAAAAAATTTTTTTTTTCTTTTTAAAAATAGATTTTTTTAAAATAGATTCTGTCAAAGAAACAATATATGTTTTATTTAGTTATGACATCCTGAAGAAGAAAATGGTATTTTTCGAAACCGGTATATGTATTTAAACTCATTTTAGTGGTTAATAAAACAAAGATAATGAATAAAAATATGAATCTTAACCACAAAGATAACATTGCTGATTTTAAAAGTAAAATAATAGATTTCGTATTTTTGTAAATTTAAAAAAAAACTGTATTTGATTTAGTTGTTTTCAAAATACCCAGTTCACATAGTTTGGTAGATTAATTTTTATCTGCACTTGTAATCATGATGCAATAATTTGTTTATTAACCATATAATATTTTATTAATTCACTGAATGTACATTGCAGGGGTGCAAGAACCCACAGTTGAAAAACGTTGAAATATATTCACACTGAGCATATCCGATAACCAGTTGATAACGTGAATATACGTATTCAGCTTTCGGTGGAAATTCGAGTCAATTTTAGCCATTTCTGTTGGAAAGTGCTCTGCCATTGTAAAAAAACGATTGTATGATGTCACAGGATGTGCCAGTTACCTGGAGATATGAGAAATTCAAGACTCTTCGATATAGTTCATCATTGGATATTGAACGATAATGGAATATCGAATTATTATAAAAATTGGGAGCAGCTTTCAACCAAAATATTGATTTTGAGAAAAAATCAATGTGGCGAATATTAACTCCTACATTTTTATCGAAATTATGGTTATTATTTAATCATCTCGTATGTTCCTTAATACTAGTATCAAAATTATAACTCGTTTTTCTAATATAAAATAAGAGGCAGTCCTTACATTTCAATTTATAAATACCAGAGTTAGTCAGTTCATGATACTTTTCTGTAACATTTTTTAGAAAATTTGAAGATTGAAACCCCACTTTAACACCTAACACTAATGTATGATTGCCCATATTCTGTAAAGCTAAGTTAGTGTCTTGTACACCCGGAAGAATGAACGGTGGTTCCGAAACCGATAAGTGAGAGAAAAAATAAAGTGGTATTTAAACAAAAATAATTGTTTTCAATTATATTTATAATTAATTACCTACCACAAAGTTATAGCTAAATACAATCGTATATGTATTAAATACAAATTAAATGTATTAATTAGAAAAATGTACATATAAAATCAATTTTATCGAAAAATATTGTTGTTGCTACCAGAATTCGAATCTGAATCTCTTCCAATCCGGGGAAATTGCATTATCCGATTATGCAACGGCAACACAGTGCATTATATTTCGTAAATATAAAGAAGATGTAACGATAGATGTATCAATTTGAAAAGTGTAGTATATAGGTTCGAAAATTTGTTATCAACGCACTGTTTTACCGTAGTATAATCGGATACGATATGAATGTTTTAAATACTAATTAAATATATTAATTAGAAAGATATACATATAAAATCAATTTTATCGAAAAATGTTATTGTTGCGCCACCAGGATTCGAACCTGGATCTCTTTCCTAACCGGAGAAGGTGCATTATCCAACTATGCTACAGCGACAATATTTTTAGCGACAATTTTCGAACCCATGTGTTACCTATCTGATATTAATACTTATTCATAATTTTAATTTGTATATGTCAACATTGTTATATTTGCTTCCCAAATTGCTTGATTTTTCAGGGCCAATACTCCGCGCAATTGTCCTCCTCGGACGATTAGATGATGAGACTTCTGCAGGATGACATTCCATCTTCTCAACGCTTCCATTTAAATTTTTCGATTCACAAGTTTGAAACTTAAATCATGATTTAAAACCGGAGCGGCCATTTTGTTACCGATTGACCATTTTGTTATTCGACTTTTTGTATGTATAAAACTTTTTATATGAAGA
>CM062863.1:3064300-3104224 GCA_031772225.1 Eubasilissa splendida | reverse complement strand
ACCTGTAACAGTAAAATATCAGTTACCAATCATCGTTATAAAAAAAGTACCAAACTCACAATCACAATAACGTTTAGCTCATCGCTAGTCAACATGCCAAGCTAAAAAATAAATCATCTAGGACACAACTGGACTTACTTGTGAAACTGAGACTCGTGAGGTGCACTATTAGGCGTGTCTCATCTGATTGAGACTATGTGAGATAGCGCTGACCAGTTGTCGTGAAATTCATTATTAATAGAGGATCACTAATCAGAACCTAACCAGAAGTAAAGGAATAGACTATAAAAGAAATGCTACAAATACGCAAATTAGATTTACATGCTGTCAATTTAAAAACACAGACTCGACCATCACCCAATGATGTAAATAAGTCTTTTTTCCTCATCCACCATTAGTTAAAATGTTATCTAAAGAATATCAGAAAATAAATAACTGCTGACTTCGGAACATGGAAATTAGTGATGCCGATGAGGTGAACTGCGATCGGTTACTGTGATTATTCATAATTCAGCTAACAATCACCGGTACATTAGAAATTAAACCTTTAACCTAAAAATCATTGTTATAATCGAACACCAATTACAATTGCAGTTTAGTTAAGTAAACCTATTTATGTTTATGAGTGGGTATATTCTATCGAATGTAACGTTTCATTATTGTTTAAATAAAAATGTCTTTTGTTTAAGGTCACCAAACACAATAATTTTTTTTTTATAAATATGTACATTCTGAAATATTGAAATTAAAAAAAAAACTTATTTATAAAAAGCTGGGTCAAATTGAATTCAAAAACCGCCTTGTCGAGGTATGATATATCCCCTGGAGTGGAATTTTACCAGCTAATAAAATAAACATTACCAATTAAATATAGATGTTGTCACAATGCTGATAAGAAACAAATTTCCATTACCCTAGTGACTAAGGAATGCTTTACATCATATAAAAAACCAAGCGTCAACTATATATAAAATTGATTTAGTATGTCTCGAGACCGTATTTAGCCAGGGAAAAAGAACCATTAACGCCTGTACAAGCTCAAAATGATCACATTCTTTAAAATTCTTAATTTTAACTTAATAATGCAGAAATAATTATATTAAAAACTTGTGAAATATAACAAAATTTAAAATTGCACAAAAGCAATTTCTCGTGTGTGACCTGATCACAATTGATATGCTGCAGTCCTCCGTAGAAGAGACAGGTTCAATCTGTCTGTTTAACTAAATAAACTGAAATTTAGTCATCCCAAAATGACGAAAGTGGATCTTGAGTTGTAAGTTCTGCACTGGATAATACTACGGTTGTTTGCTTTGCTTGTGGTCTAATAGAAGTTGACGCCATCTTTGAATCCCCTGAAAATATTAAATATTAGTGAGAAAAAAAAGAAAATCATTTTTTTAATATTTGTATTTGAATTTATATCATAAGGCATTTCAAATATTTTTATTGATTTTGCATATATGTATAATGTATGTATATATATATGGAATAGGTGTCTCTTTTATAATGTCTTGACAATGGCACATGTTCCGGGGTGAGATGTCATGAAACCATCTACAAAAAACCAGTTTTGTACACTAGAGCTAGAGGAAATCTTAAATTGATATTATATATATTATATAAATCAATATTAAAAATATTCCTCTCCAAATTGTCTACAAAAATATCTGCTATTAGTGGACTTGTGGGTGCTCCCATAGGAAGACCCTCTGTTTGATTATACATTATATTATTAAATTGAAAATAATTTTGGTTCGTACAAAGGTTTAACAAACGACATAGTTTTTTTATCAAATTATTAGGTAAATTAGATGAATTTAGTAAATCAAAAATTCAAATTTTACTTTCATTAATAGGTACATTAGTAAACAAATTAACAATATCGAAAGAAACAAGTTTGTTGTTGACAAACAACATTGTTGGGAAGATCCATGTCCTTTAACATATCCACTAATTGCAACCAATTTTTTATAGTGTATTATGGTTGAAAAATATTCAGTATTAAGTAACAATTTGAGTTAGGTAATAAATTTCTTTTTAAAATAATTGTTTTTTTTTTTAAAAATAGATTCTGGTAAAGAAACAATAACGTATGTTTTTAGTTAGTATTGACATCTTTAAGAAGAAAATTGTATTTTTCGAAACCGGTAGATGTATTTAAACTCAATAAGTGGTAAATAAAACAAAGTTAACAAATAAAAATAATAAATTTTAACCACAAAGTTAATTTCAAAAGTATCATATACATTCACATTTTTAGGGCGACATCTTTCGCCCCAAGTATATATTTAATATCATCATGCCGTGTTATCTTAAGGTGCATGTATGATGATAATAAGAGATTGAGACGAGATACAGAAATTATGCTCCGATGAGATTGTTTGGAGCTCAACTCTCAGTTAATAATTTTCAAACTTTTCATAATATAGTTGTAGGTAGGTGTCATCTGTGGTTTTCAGTGATGCTTGTGTAGTCGAGTCTTGCTGTCAAATCAAACGTTGTTTGGATAAGAGTTTTGTTTTGTCTGACTAATTATCTCGAAATTTATCAAAATTTCAATATGGTACTGACATTTATGTCAACTAAATCTCTAAAACTTATCTTGTGTTTCATTCAATAAACCATTAAAGCCGAGAGGATAAAACACTATAAAAAAATACAAAATATTATATATAATAGACATCTTACCTTTATTAGTGTTGAAGATATCTACATCATCGGCGCCTTCATCATCAAACAAGGATTTGGATTTGATCCGGTTGCTACCGATACCTTTACTGTGCGTTGGGGGTTTGAAGAATAATTCGTCTTCTGAATCACTATCTCCAAATAATTTATTCTTACTGGCTACATCAGTCTGCTTTCTACTATCACTAGATTTACCCTTTTGTTCGCCCTTATCAGTCCGTGTTTTGCTGGCAAACAAGTCGGAATCACTGTCCGAATCATTGAAAACACTCTTTACCGCAGTTTTTCTAATGGCACCTTGGCTTTTAACAGCTTTTTTAATATCCACCTTCTGTACAGCGCTTTCTTTCGGTTTCACGGTGGAAAATAAGTCTTCGTCAGATTCATCGGCAAATAATATTGCGGGCTTCTTGGTTTCCTTGCCAGGGAACAGGTCTAGATCATCGTTAGTTACACCAAATAATCCTAATGATTTTTTTGGTTTGTCTTCTAACCGCGGCTTAGCATCAGATTTGCTGACAAATATGCCAGATTTTTTTGTATTGAATAAATCATTGCTTATTTCTTGATGTTTTCCGGTTCCATCACCCTTAAATATATCAAAAATATCATCTGTTTCAACATTGTTATTTACTTTTGTTTTAACTTCAATCTTTTTATTTGTTTCTCTTTTATCTTCTTCTAGAGCTTTATATTCTTCACTCGATGGAATATAATTTTCTACATCTTTATCTCGGTATAATTTTCCTATAGTCTGAATGGTACCAATTTCCGAACGATTACTTTCCAAAGAACTCATAATGTCATTGTCTTTACCAGAATCAGCATCGAGTATATTCCTGACATCCAGGGGTGAAGTCGGCAATGATGTTGTAAAATTAGTACCCATTTTGTCTGTTTCGTCAAAAGAAAACAAAATATCTGCCGCCGACTTCCTGACGGCTTCTTGTCTTGCCCTTCTTGACGATGGTCTTCTTTTAACTGGAATTTTGACCCTGTCTTTGGATAAGCTATTGCTCAAAACGCTGTCTAATGATTTGGGTTCCTCGTCAAAGCTGACAGACTTGATAGCTTCTAAGCCCTTTGATATATCATTAAAAGGTTCGCTGCCTCTTCGTTCTTCATTAATTTCTTTCACTAGTTTAGGAGCACCTCCAGGAATCAGCGCTTTTACATTTATATTCAAATTCATCTGCAATTTTCCTACTGCCTTGGCGGGTGAGGTATTCTCTGATTTACTGACATTTTGACTTTTCAACAAACCTACAGTATTTCCATCAATTTCTTCTCTTACATCCAAGGAGCTCTTTGATACTACTTCTGTTGCCTTTTTGGAGAGAGCTGCTTTAATATCATTAATAGAAGAACTGCCAGTTAAGTTTGTTTCCTCTTTAGATATTAGTTTTGGTTGTTCTTTTTCCACCTTATTAATTAATTCAGATATACTATTTACTATACCTATTTCTGAAATAATTTCTTGTTTGTGTATAGCAATAGGCACTTCTGGTTTTGCTTGTTCGATGTTTGTCTTTTCTTGATTAATTTCCGGTTCATTTTGTTCAATTTCTGATTTAACTTTGTTAAATTGTGGTATTTCTTCTTTAATTTCTGGTTTGTCTTGTTTAATTTTTGATTTATCGTGCTTAATTTCTGGTTTATCGTGTTTAATGTTTGGTTTATCTTGTTTAATGTCTGGTTTATCTTGTTTAATAATTTCCTCAATCACTGTTTTACCTTGTTTAATTTCCGGTGTATCTAGATTAATATCAGATTTAGTTTCAAGTTTACCTTTTTCAATTTCTGGTTTACCTAGCTTAATTTCAGGCTTAATTTTTGGCTTATCTTGTCTAATTTCAGGTTTTTCTTGCTTGATTTCCGGTTTATTTTGCATAACTTTAGGTTTAGCTTGTTTAATTTCTGGTTTTAAGTTCTGATGCTCTATTGCGTCCGTAACATTTGTATTCATATTTAGAGTATCTGAGGCACCACTGACGGGTTTTGAAGATATCTCGGGCCTATATTCGGGTTTATATTCACTAGATTTAGCACCTGTTATTTCTGGCTTTTTATTTATAATTTTTGGTTTCTGTTCAGTACTATCTGGTTCGAGTTCTGCTTCATAATTTTCCAAATTTAATTTATTTTCTACAGTATCGGAACTGGATGCTTGCACCTTTGACTTTGTTTCACTATTTGGTTTCACAAAAAGAAATTCAGGTTTGTTATCTCTAATCTCTGGTTTTGATTTCAAAATGTCTGGCTTTGTCACTTTGGATTTTGATACGTCTGGCTTTGATTTAATTTCTTCTTTCAAGACTTTTGATTTATCTTTCGATATATCAACAAACACTTTAATTGAAGGGTCCGTACTCACCTCAAATGGAAGTTTTACATCTAGATCCTTTTCTACATTTAAATTACTTTCAGAAGCCAATAGTTTTTTAGGTTCTTCCAGTGAACTAGTATTATCAATGTTTGAACTCTCCTTGGGAATTTCTACTTTTAATAATGATGAAAAAAGGTCACCTTCATCATCAGACAGTTCGCCAAGTATTAATTTGTTTACTTCTTTTTCTCTAGAATGATCAAAAAGGTCAGAATTGGAATCAGACAAAACTGGAATTGTATTTTCACTTTTTCTTATTTCTACAATATTACTTGTCTGATCAGAAACAACGCTGGCTCTATTAACTTCTTTTACATTTGAATTAACGTTTCTGTTCACCAAAACCCCATCTTCAATTTTCGGATCACTATTTTTTATTATATTAACTGATTTATAATACGGATAATCTGCAAACATGTTGGATTCACCGTCATCGACTACTGGTTCATCTTTATCGCCATAATCTATATTATCATCCAGATCTGGAGGTTCATCAAAAAACAAACCGACCGTTGACGGTTTCTTGGTGTCTCTGCTCAAGTCGTCCTCTTGCGGGAGGTCATCAAATAATCCGCTGGGCATCTTGTTCTTGGTTGTTTTAGTGATGTTCCTTATAGTGGAAAAGAGGTCTTCGTCATCATCATAATCAAAGAGCGAGTTGACATCGCGCGACTCTTTTGAAACTGGCTGTTCGTCATCCAGTGGAGGAGGGACATCGTCAAACAGACTATTTGATCTTTTTTGCACTTTAATTGGCTCATTATTCTCACTGGTATCTATTACTTTGCTCTTGCCAAACAAATAATCATCAGAATCATTTGAATCCAGTAATGATTTTGCAGAGGACTTATTTCCAGTGTTATCTTCATTAGGCTTACCGGTTTTAACATGTTCTTTTGTGTCTATTTTATTTGCTCTTTCAACAACACCACTTTTTACTTCACAAACTGCAAATTGTTTTGATTCTGAAATGTTATCTGCGGTATTTACTAGTTTCTTTTCATCGTCGCCTTTTATTTGATTTCTAGTATTCTGTATGATGTTTGGAGATTTAGAATTCTTATCAGATTCACTGCTGGATGAGTCTTTTCTCTTTATAGACAAAACACTGTTTGGTTCTCTTAATGTGTTTGGATTATTTCCAATCGTAGAAACTGCACCGAGTAATTTCTGTAAGAATTGTAAAATTACATAATTATATTAATCTTACACATATATGTATAAAGAATGGAATACCATAGATGACTTTACATTTAACCCGAACTTAACGAATACTTGCGACAGAGTCAGGAACAGAGCGATAAACATCAGAATGCCCCGTTGAGTATCCTTATTCTACGGCCGACACCCACGTGACAGCGTGCGGCGACAGTAAATAACGGTTAATATCACGAGCGCCGAGTATCCAATTTTAAACTAAATTATTATTTTAAGTAGTGTTATCATACGGTCACTCATAGAAGTATTATTCAACTCAAGAACACCACGTTTTTGGGCATTTAACAGGTTAACATATTTATCAGTGATAGGGCTAAAACGAACATTTAGGACTGGTCCTAGATAATAATTTAAACTTCAAAGAACACATAACCCTCTTAAATAATAAATTACGTAAAGTTTCATTCTACTTTTATATACTTAGACAATATTGTAATTTGCAACCGTGCATTGGTTGAATCAATATTACAATACGGAATACTAGGTTGGGGCGGAACTTGTCCCATACATTTCAAACCAATAATTACAACTCAAAAGATAATAATAAAAATATTTTTAAAAAAGGCTAGAGATTATCTAACCAAACAATTTTTAAAGATTTTCTTGTATTGAATTTATCATCTTTATAAAAAAAAAAATCTTATTTCATTTTTTAAAGAGGATAAAATAAAAGTCACCTTAACTATCAGACTAGGAGCAAAACTAATGAACAGGTTATTTTTAAAATGTCCAAATTAGGAATAGGACAGAGACATGCATCATTCATTGCTCCTAGACTGTATAACCAACTGCCAATATCAATTAAATTAGCATCAAATATAAATGTTTACAAAAAAGAAATTTTAAAATGGATTAAAGGTCTTCAAAATTATTAAACTATGTATTTGACATCTTTCCCAATTTATAATCTGATCAATTTCCTAACATTTTTATATTGTATTATAGATGTATGTATATTTTTTTAATCTTTTTTCATTTGTTGTAAACAAATTCTTACACCTAGTATACATATATTGATTTTGTATTATATAAATGTTGATAGCCACCCCCACAATTCAAAATCTTTCTTATTTGGGGGCGCATTCAATAGTCATGATCAATATTCCCTCTAAGGTGTGCGGGCACGATTTGGCATTGCAGCGCACACAAAAAAATATAACAAGACTTCTTCTTCTTCATCTGTCGCCTTCCATTGAAGGTTGGCAACCATGTTGCAGTACATTGATTTATCATGTATAAGATCACCAATATTTTGAGGTTACGCAGTCAAGATAATCTCTTTCTGTCTATGTCTCTACTGCGTTCTATCTTGAGTTGTAAAATATCATATTTTTTATTGCAGAAAATATGTCCGAAGTGTGCAGTTGTTATTAGTTATTTTGACTTATTTATGAGTCTAAATACATCTTCATTACCTTACTGGTAAGGTAAGGTTAAATCGCACAAAAAAAAATTTATGCACATATCGGTCACGGTATGATGAGTTGCAGTGGTTAGCATTTTAAAGGTGTAAGAGAGATAGGAAGAAAGAAAGAAAACCCCGAGTTAATAGACTATAAGTCTGTTCTAGTATTTAGAAATCAAAATAAGTACATAAAGGCCTCATCACCTTTGATACAAGAGATTCCTTGTTAGCCACATCGTCATGAGGCGATGTTGATTCTTTTGGTTTCTTTACGTCTGTCAATTTTTTCTCTGGTATTCTGAGAGGCGCAAATAAATCTTCCGGTTCTGTATCAATTGTTTCGCCAAACAATCCCTTCGCTTTTGTTTCCATCGGCTGTTGTTTGGTTTCCAATTTTTCATTAATATTATCAGTTGTTTGTTTCTTCATCACTCCAATAGAGATTGGCTGTAATTATTTTATAAAACAGGTTTAAAATAGAAAAGGACAGTTGTACATCTTAAAACTTATGTAAGCCGACTTATAATAGACAAAACACTAAAATGTTTGTTTTTATTTATAATTTTCGATAGATTTAAGGTTTCCGCGAGCACTAGTATATGGAACTGGCATCTTTTCTATGTTAAATCGCTTTTTTTGTAGATGGTTTCTATAAGGATACCGTTTACAAAAATCTACTAGGCTGACAAACAAAATAAACTCAACTGTTGGAGATATATATCTTCTGTAAAAAATATGGTTGTACTGTAATTTTGAGGCAACGCCTTGTCAACAGCAGGTGTTACCGTGCCGAAACGTTAGCCTAGGTTTCCCTAAGGAAACCATCTACAAAAAACACTATCTAACTGTGAGAATTGTCACTTTGGACATGTGTGTGTGTGTGTGTGTGTGTTAGATGAATGGTGGGGGAATGGGTCTCTTTTCCATAGCCACTTTGCAATAGTTATTAGTTATATAATTGTCAACTACTGTAAATACTATTTATAATAAAGTATAATTGTTACCATGGGACACTGAGTTATTATTACAAGTACGAAGAGAGGATAGAACCCCAAGAGAATCTGGTGGTACTTCTAAAGTCACCACACTAACCTAGAAAGGATGCCAGTTCCATACACTAGTGCTTGCAGAGACCTTAAATTAAACACATATATGTATATAATACAAATTAAATTAATCAACTAGACTTCTGTGTATCTTTCTAGTTGATTAATGTAATTAGTATTAAAATAGCACAGAACTATGTTCTTAAAATGTAATTTCACAACAATTATATGTTTTCCTTAAAAACATATACATATATATATATTGCAATGCCAGGTGGATCAGGTAATTACATTAAAAGTTAATTATTATTAAAATTGGTTTCCTAGATTTACGAGTTTGACAAATATAACTGAGTTTGTAACTGTCATCTTGTATTGAAATTAAATCAACCATTTTGTGCAGGGATTAAAATATTAAAAGTTAATTTAAAAAATGAGTATTCTGCCGAGTATGAAATTAAGTATTTTGTTACCTTATTGTAGACAATTGGATTTTTCTTTAAGGAAGCAAACAGATCTTCGTCATCATCACTCTCATCTCCAAAAAGAGACAGTTTCTTTACTTCTTCCTTCTGAACTGGTCTTTCTTCTTTTTTCTTCTTATCCGTCAACTTTCCGACCATTACACCGCTAAATAAATCAGAATCGTCATCATCATCATCAAACAGACCTTTTGATTTTACAGTATTTTGCGTTGTGTTCTTCACAAGCACATTTTTGTTATCGACAATCTTTTTTTTAGTTTCAAAAGTAGAGTCAAAATCTTCCAAATTATCATCAAACAGACCTCTATTCTTATTACTATCTTTGAAGCCAGAATATTCTCCGCTACTTTCATCAAAAAATCCTCCTTTTGATTTAGCACTACTCCTGGCGTTACTTTTGATATTAGTATTTTTACTTATTTCCGTACTTTTGGCAAAGAAATCATCATCCGAATCATCAAATAACCCTTTTGTTTTCGTTTTAGGCTGTACGATTTCATCGTCCGACTCGTCGAAAAAACCTGAAGATTTCTTTACGGTTTGTGAATGTTTTACATTCGTTTCGCTTACAAAATCGTCATCATCGGGTAAGTCATCGAAAAGGCCACCGTAATTTGATTGTTTGTTGCCAAACAATCCGGTAGTTTTAGATGGATTGGACGGTCCAGATTTGGTTGGTTTTGTAGAGAAAAGTCCGTCGTCATCTTCGTCATCACCATCACCGAATAGATCGTCATCTTTATACGGGTCGGTGTCCAAGGGCGGAGGTTCATCAAGGAAAATATTACCTGAAATAAAAAAAAACATTTAATTTTGCTGAAAGGCAAAAAAAATATCATAGAATAGAAGACATTCTTGAAACACGATTATATAAAAGTCTGTTATAATAAAAAATATCTTATATTTTAATCTCTACCTGTAACTCTTTTTGCAGGTTGGTTACTTAATCCGGGATCGTATCCAGGTACTTTGCTCTCTCTATTTCTGTTTGAAGAGGTGTTGCTGTCTTTTGTTTTCCTATGAGGCGTCTTGATAGCTTCATTTTTTACACTGGTAGCATTTGGCATAGAGTGAATATTACCCCCGAGTTTTCTGGCAAGCTCTGCGGCAAATTCTGAAGCATTTGGAACCTTTTGAGGAGCCTGTAGAAAAGAAACCTTTTTAGAATTTTCTTCCCGTAAGTTACTGGGCTGCTGTTACTCAATAAACTTCTGTCAACTGTAAGTAATCTTTCACATCTTCAACCTGCTCTAGTCTGTCCTCACACACACACACACACACGCTGCAATTACAATCAAATGAACATGTGAATAAATTAGCGGTTATTGGAGTACTCATTCAATCACGCTACAGCACATCCTTCTGATTTTCCCCCCACATTTTGACGTATAAACTCGTACACGCACATAGTTTTCTTTTAAAATGTCACTCATGTTCCCATACTTAGTTTTCTATGTTATATGACCATGTTTGTCTCAAGTGCTTAAAAATGCATCTCATTTTGAAGCACTTTTAATTGTCACAGATTTTAAATCCTGCCCTAACTATGGTGGTGCGATAATTAAGATTGGATTGACAATATGATAATACCTTTCTGTGAACGCTATCGACATCATCGATATTTTGATGAGGAGGCGGAGGAGGAACAGCATCCTCATCAAGAGATGCCTTCAAAGTAGAATTGATCTTGGCAACTTCTAAATCGGTTGTGTCCGAACTGTTATTTGTAGATGTGGACGTCTGAGAAAAAAAAAATGAAGCGCTAAATATTAAATGCTAAAGGAAGGTCACTGTCCACATGAGATTTCGAAAAACCACCCCCATCCCCCTTTCCCACCCCTTTTGAGCAGAATTTTTGTTGTTTTTGTTGAAATTTGCACACTTGACGTTCAAAATACGATAAAAACTACTATCTACATCTGATTTCGCAAAAAAACTATCCCCATCCCTCTAAATGAAGCCTCTTCACTCTACGTAAAGCCCGGAAAACAACGCCGGATACTTCAGCTAGTATGATATATAGTAGACTACCCTAAACTATCTTAGTTCATTATCATATACAATATATACCCTGTATATATGAGTACATATAAGGCGATCCTACTCTCTGTATATCCCACTACCTTCAACTTCAAACCGGCTTCACTCATTGCGGTATTAAATATATTTTTTAAATTGCGCTAAAAGTTAACGTTTATTGTTTTAAAATGTCAACAAATTGTCGAGTTATGCTCAAGATATTTTATATACATGTGAGATATTTGACATCTGTCAAAGTTGTATGTATGTGTGTGTGGCCGCTTGGTGACAGATGTGAGAGTATGTGAGAAGACTGACCGGTGCTAAGTGGGGAATCGGGAGGCATTAAAAGATGCTGGAAGTGCAGTTGCGTTCTCTTTCAACACTCCTCGGTTCATACGATAATATATATTACTGTTTATTTATTATATTGTTGTACGGTGTAAGTAGAAATAAATTGTTATATATCTCGACGTTGGACTCTTATTTCTACTACTGACATCTCACCGAATCCTCAGGGAATCTGTAATATTATTGCAATACAGTGTCGCGGCCAAATACATTACAATATATATAATGAAGTGTACTCGATTAAAATAATATATACTCAAATTTTTCAAATATTCACCATTGAAGACCTCGTCGCATCAGCCTGTGGTTTCTTGGGTATCGGTAGAGACATCTGACTCTTCCGCTCTGCAAGTCTCTCATCCCTTGACTTGTCCCCATGCTGGGACTCCTCCGAGCTGGAGAAGTGCGCTTCCTCCTCTTGCCGCTTGAGCTTCTCCTCATCACCCGAGTCACTCTCCGAGGAACAATCATGCAATCCTAGAATGTGAAAAAAAAACCTTAATCTTGTTTGGAAAATATTTTGATATAATAGGTTAACGGTTCCCAACCAATGTGCCGAAAGGTATTGTTGAATACAGTAAAATTCAAACTAGGGAGTAGAATGTATTCTCCTCAAATTAAATTATGATTTTATTTACATTTAAATATAATATTGAAATATTATGGAACACTCCTGTCGATGTTCAATTTTTCTACATTTTTAGAGGTATTTATAATGTTATATTAGGCTATTATGAAAAACCTTTATTAAATTAAATTGCATGTGTTTATTTTTCAAGTGAAATAGAAAAATATGTTAATTTAACAGTTTGTAAAAAAAGATATCGCACATCCCAAAGAAAAGTGTAGTACCTAAGTTAATTTTTTTTTTGATTTTTGTTTTATTTCAGAATAATAAAACAAGATGATTTTCTGCGCGCCATGAAAATCATATTAAAGTTAGTTCACTCGTTCTCTGCAAATGGTCCTCAGTGTCTCTTTTCAACGGGACCGCTTGTTCATCATTTCCCACAGTAAATACAGTAAAACCGCGATATAACGAAATCCAAGGGACCAAAAAATAAAAATTCGTTATAACGAATTCCCACATATAACGAAATAAAAAAAAAATAAAAAAAAAAAAAAAAAAAAAAAAAATATCCTACTACATATATGTTACGCGCCGTCGCAAAAAAATGTTGCGCGGCTTCAAAAAAGATCGCAAATTCTGCAAACAAAGGAGGAGGAAGGCCATAGGGAACTGAATACATACATATTTTTAGTTGTTTGGTTAAATATTTTAATTGTGTTTAAATGTAGAGCCGCTTCAAACATAGTTTTGGGCATGAAACATAAAAAATAATTCAAAAATAAAAATTTTACAGTTGAATCGTGGCATTTTTATAAAATGAGTCGTATATAAATTACGAAGGTACTTACCGGTAACGGCTGCAACCACTTCAAAATATAATCGATAAAATTGTTCACTTAAAAATGATCTTTAACATTGTTCACTTAAAATAATCGTTTATTTTCCCTTGTTTAGTTTTAACATTTCTTTCACTGTCTCGTATAATTATTTTAGCCAATGCATCGCAGTGGGAAAATGCATCCACCGGTAATTCTGGTCTTCCCGATACGTATCGTTGGAGAACATCTAAGGCATGAAAAACTTCGGAAGTTGACGGTAACGAAGCAAATGAGATTTCATTGCTTTCCTCATTCAATGTGTCATTTTTGTCCTCATCACTCGTCTCAGATACCGTAATGCGAGGCGCGGGAACATACAAAGCAGACGTTATCACTTCATGGTCGTAAGAAATAAAATCATCGTAACTTGTAGATCTCAACAAAATTCTTTCACCCGTTGTTAAACTCGCTTGAGGGGCGTCAATTTCATCTACGGGCAGCGAAGAAAACCCGCACTTTTTAAAACAATTCGCGATTGTTGTAGATGTTACCGATTGCCATGCTATACTCATAGCTCGACATGCATCCAATACCGTCCATTTTCTTAAGTTTTCTACAGAACAGCCATTGTTTACCTGTATAATACAGGAATGCAATAAACTTTTTCTGTAATGGCTTTTGAAGTTCTGTATTATTCCCTGATCTAGCGGTTGGAGAGCACTCGTAGTATTAGGAGGTAGGAACAGAAATTCTATATTTGGCGCAACAATTTCCGGTGCGTAATGTGCTGAACAATTATCCAAAATCATCAATATTTTACGATCTTGTGCTGCCATTTTTCTCTGCATCGTAATAGCAAAGCTCTTAAATATTTCCCGCGTCATCCACGCTTTTTTATTATGGCAATAAGTAACAGCGGGAAAACTGCTAAAAGTAAGGCCTCTAAAGCATCGTGGTTTTTTATATTTTCCGATGACTGTGATCTTTACTTTATCGGATCCGTCCATATTTGTACATAACGCGGCCGTCAGGCGTTCCTTACTACGTTTTCCTCCATGACATCTCTCTCCTTTAAGAGCTAGTGTCCGATCTGGCATCATGTTATAAAACACACCAGTTTCATCTATGTTATAAACATTTTTTGCGTCGTATTTCTCCCAAATATGCCGATTGTTTGTTATCCAGCTCGAAACTTCTTCTTCATCAACTTTTTGGGAATCGCCACAAACCGCGAGGCAAACAATGTTGTGTCGCTTTTTAAAGCGATCTAACCACCCATTAGATGCCTTAAAATCAATTCCCATCTGATGAGCCAACGACTTTGCTTTCTCAATAAGCATTAAACCAGAAGTAGATATATTCGCTGATCGGATTTGGGAGAAATACTCGAACAGTTTTTCTTCCAATTCTTCATATTTGGCAGGCCGTACACGCTGTTGGGAACCGCTCGCCTTACATCTATCAAACGCATCTTCAATCTTCTTCCGATTTTTTAAAATTGTGGAGAGAAACGAAACCGGAATACCATATTTTACGGCTATCTTGCCTTTACTGTCCACTTTGTTGTCGATGTCTTTCAATATCATTATTTTTTGTGCCATGGTTAAAGTTTTGCGGGAATTATCACGTACTGAAGCCATTTTAAGGTTTCACAAAATATTATGAAATGTACTTTAAATAATAAATTACACTACACTAGTATGCATAGCAGTAAACACACGAAAACAATAGTTAATAGAAACACAAAAAATAGTCCATAAAGTATTTTAAAGAATTATTTGTATTATTGACGAGTTCACACGAAAACAATTGTCAAACGAAAATGAATTTATGTAAATATTCAGTTCGGTCATGCAATAATCGCGTTAAAAACGGAACAAACTTAACTCTACAGACCTTACACTGAGACTGATATTCCCAATAAGTACATACTGCAACATTCTGCGTATTCCTGTTAATTTTTGTATTTTCCAGCTGTCTGGGTCTGGGATTGCAATACATATTAGAGGCGTATGCGTACGTAAAACATGTCCAAGTGAACGCCGCAAGAATTATGTCAAATGGTTTTATGGGACTATGAACCTACTATGAACCCAAGAAAAAGTTTGAATTGCCAAAATTTGACGCCAAAAAGGCCATTAAACCGTTCGCATACGGCAGATGCAGCGGCGCGGCTTTGTAAGTGCGAAATAATATTTTCATCTTTTATCATTTTTTTATTTCGTTATAAATTTACGTAAATGTATTGGCATTTTTTCGTACGGGACAAAAATGATTTCGTTATAAATATTAACGGGATTTCGTTATATATATGCATTTTTGTATGAAAAATTGGTTTTAGGGACTAAATTTCGATTTTTTTTTCGATATACGTCATTTTTCGCTATATCGGGGTTCGTTATATCGCGGTTTTACTGTAGTAGAATTTGCGATCCTACACAGTAACACGTATCGATTGCGTTCATAAATTGTAAAATGTATTGAATTCACTACTTATCAATAAAAATTAAACAGTTCCGTTATTTAATTTTAAAATTGGTTCATTTTTGTTTTCGCTCTCTTGTAAAATATACTTTTTTTTTTGTATGCGATGTGCAATATGTATGTTATTCTTCTGTGTGCTGAGAAAATGTTATAATTTGAATAATGTGCCGTAATGTAATAAAAGTTGAGAACCACTGCAATATGTTTATTTTTATAACATTATTTTTATAATGCAAGCCCGTTGGCCGCTTCCTACCTCGCTACATATAAAGTACCTGTTTTAAGGTAGGTAGCCATAAGGTTCCATAAGTTAGAATATAAGTTGGAAGTTAAGTAACAAATTAAATTAAATGGTAAAAAAAAAAACAGAAAAATCAAAAAGAGTCCAGTAGAGATAATAAATAAATCGAACAAAGTAAATATTTTGATACAGACTAAAGATATGTAAGAAGTAAAAAGAAACAAGCGGGGAGCAAACAAAACATGATAAGTACGAGGTAGGATGTAACAACAAAAAGAATTACATAAAATGAGGAGCTTTGACCATTTAAGGAACTACCAATTTTGAAAAGTCATTCCTTTATAGGCACACAGAATTGAGGATACGATACCGTTGCCATCTCTTGTGGTAGCTTATTGTATATCCGCAGTCCTATAAAACATGCACGTCTTTGAGCAAATGAGGTTTTCATTAACGGGACAGTTTTTGAATTTTTGCCCGAGTACTGAGTACCGAGTCTGTTTTCATGTATGTCTTTAAGCAGAGTCTTTATGAATAATCGGCTGATATTTAGCACCATGAGTTTTTGGAATAGCGGCTCTGATTCATGCTGAAAGGATTTATTGAGAATTATTCTCATTATGGCTTTTAGTATTTTAATCAGTGGGTCGAGTATTGTGATAGCGGCTCCACCCCAGCCGACTATACCATATCCTATGACGCTCTGACAGAGTGCGAAATATACATTACGCATTTGTTTCAGGTTCAGCGCGTTCCTTAAAATCTTGAAGCGGTGCACAAGTTTCTTAAGCTTACCAGTTGACGTGTCGATGTGAGCTTCCCATCTAAGTTTATCATCAATAGTAATCCCATTCAAATATATTCAGCGGTACGACAGTGTAAAATATAATATCTGATAATAAGAGAATACTCACCGATGTGCCATTTCTTTTGCCATCTTTGTGATCCAATGATATGTGGAAGCGGTGTTTCTGAATAATTATCTTTTGGCCTCAATATGATGCTGTAAACAAAATTAACAAAATATAGTATAAAGTAAGAAGGCAGCCATATTAAAATGAAAATTTTTAATAATTAATGTAAAAAGTTATTAAGTGATAGATTCACATTTTTCATTTGATTTAAAATATCTAGGAATGAATTACTAAAATAGCGGTAAATAATGAAGTAAATTTCATACCAAATATGCTTTCTACGTGAGTTGTTATATTTTAGAATGGGTGATTTTTTTTGTTCTTTTAACCTTTCTCCTAAGGTGCTAAAATAATAATGTGTGCTCCGGTGCTGTAAACTCAGTCTACATGGAGACTTTTGTGATTTTTACATCAGATAAATATGAATATTTTACATTTTTTATTACTTATATTCATCATTAAAATAATAGTTGATGTATATATAAGTGCTAAGAATGCTAGGTGCTAACGACAGCACAAAGACGCGTAAAACATGTCTAACTCGGCCAGCGTACGCTCTGCCACTAACTGAAGTGACAATCAGCATCCAGCACCCCGCGCACCACGCCTTCCGCACCACTACACACGTACACATACGTGTATGTATTGACAAATTCACATCAGGTTCTTCATGAAAACAGTTTTATTGTTGCATATGGTAAATACTTATATATTGTAATTATTTTATCTAATACATAAATATATTACAGAAGAATACCCAAAATGTGAACTCTGTATTTAGTATATTTACATAATTAGAGCTAATGTCAACTCAGTTTAGATCACCGGAGAGGAAAGGTTAACCGCAGCCGCAAAAAGTTGGTATGTATTAATTCCATTTGATTTTTACAGGAAATGTTTGAAACACTTTTAAAGTACCAATCAGTATTAAGACTAAGTACAATTAGGACTTACCCATGGTTATATGTAAACATCACACGTAAATAACAGAACATATGACGCTAGATAATTTTATACGTGTCATCGTTACTATCATAGTGAGCATGATGATTCACAATATGGTATCATAATAAAGAAGAAAACTAAAGAATATATAATAATACCAACCTCTGCGCCATGTCTTCGGGTCCACTATCCGACTCACTATCGCTGTCGGGAGATATATGCAACTTTTCACAAAGCCCCTCCAACACACGGCAACTCGTACTGATACACTGCAGCAACGCTTCTTTCTTCTCTACATCTTCCGCTTCTTTGTTCTCGGTGGTAGGCTTGGACTGGTGCTGAAAAATATCAACGAGTTGTCGAATTTAAAAAAATGTACACACAACCGTTTAATATGAATGCGCAACTGCGCAGTGGCAAACTCAAACTGTCACAGACACATTCCTCGACATATTCGGCATGAAAAACTTTCTATTAGTCAGAGTGGCCGAGATTATGAATAAATTAACCGGAATATATTATATTCAGTCCACATCTGATAACCAATTAAAAAATATGTACATTGCATGCACACTTGAAAAAATAAAATGTAAATAGAGAAATGAAAAGGCTCATCTGACATAATTATTAAGTTGCTTGTTTATTGTCAGAGAGCAATCAATTTAATATGTGGTAGACGGCAGATATTGTAATCATATTGCTTCTCGGAGATTTTAACTCTCTGCCGTGCAAACTGGCGACTCTATTTTCTCAAAACTACAATCTATACAAAGGTATACGATATCAAACAGTTTTTAGTCGTTCAATTTAGCCATTATATCCATTAACTCGATATTCAAATTAATATGTCATTTTATATTATCAAATATTGATTTAAATTGCTGTGAGTCTGGTGACAAATATATCATAAAAATAATTAGGTAATAAAAATGGTTGTGTGATATTACAGCTTGTTACATTATTTTACTCCAAAACATACTTATATATTGAAAATTCAGCACAATATACAGCTGATTCTAATTACCACAACATAATAACTGGTGACTATTGAATATGTCATCTTTGTATTACAATGTATTATCAATTATGAATCCACAAATATTGGCACAGAAAAATATATACTCGTAAGAGTTCCCTCTAGACACCAAACTACTGTGGAAGTGTATATACAATGTTGCCACCTTGGCAGAAAAAAATTAAAACGTCTCAATGTCTTTTTGTTGAGTCATGACTAGGGAGATTTGAAAGAAAACTGATACAAAGGAGTGAAGGGTTATTTTCCTTTAAAATACATAATTATATGATTTTTTGTGTTGAAGATACGTTTTTCAAATAGGATTTCGAAAATGGTAATATTTCTGACACAAATATTATTAATAATTACCTAACTACATGATTTAAAGCTTCCTCTCTTTTATAACAATTACAAGTTATAAAAAAGTCCGAGGTTGGGTGTTAAACGTTACTAATATAATAAAATATAAAATTGAGATGTAATATAACTTACATTAATAATTAAATTACTGGTATTGTTCACAGTTTCCTTAATTATTTCTACATCATCTTCCTGCACGGAGCTCTCCATAAACTGTGTGTTACTCAGCCCCATAAACCTACATAAAATAAATAATAATAAAATCAGTACATTTAAATTGCTCAGTAACATTTATTTAAAAAGATAACACAAAGATATCTTTAACATGACATTTTGAAGGATACTTTTAAAAATGTGAATGAAGATGGGTTTAAAACCCCTGTAATCATTGCAAAGTCATGAAAATTGTAGAAGACATTTGTAATTATATACTAAATCAATTTAACTATGAATTTTGTATTATTTAAATAATTCCTACCTATTGTTGACATTCTTTAAGGATACTGAAGTGCGACAGAGTTCCGTGTTTAGACGATCAAGTTTATCCGCTGTATTCTTGGTTTGAGATATCAGATTCTGGAAGGGCACAAGACAGAGTTCATTAACACATTGTCGAGGAGAATTGTCAGCATACATTTGTTATGGAAAAAATAATTAACATCTACACCTAGTTGTGCTCCTGGTAGCTATACTATACGATGAAAAGATATATCCACAACATTTTCTACCTAACCTTACTTCTTCCTAACCATTTTCTCAAAATCTCCATAGAACTGTGGAGATCTATCGCCTCACATATACCTGGGTGCAAAAAGGAGCTCTCAACGACTTCAAAAACACGCCTGGTACTGACCGCCAACAGACAATAATAACATACGCCTCAGCCACCCATGGAACCAGTCCTAGCATGTCACTTATCTCGCAATAGTCTCTTCATTTTGTAGACTTGTTACTGTAAGTAGTATTTTATTATGCCACCTGCACGCACACTCCATGTTATAATTCAAACGAACATGCGTGCGGATGGATGAAATATAATAAGGCATTAATTTACTCACTAGCAGCAAAAAGCAATTGGCTGAATTGTATAAACAAAACATTCATGTCACATTTGACAGTGACATAAATAAGGAAAGAAACCATATAGTGCGATGCGATATGACCGTGAGATATAGATGAGATGACAGGATGCTTTTCTTATTTATGAGAGGAGTTTCGCAAACCTGGCCATTTAAGCGAGTACTTTACAGCCTATCAAAGCAAATGACACTACCAAAGCTACCACATCAAGAAAATCATAGATATAGACGGGGAAGCGTAATATTATTATGGATGCTAAAGCACATCCTTCTGATCCATTAACATTTTGACAAATACACTCATTAAACATCGCACTACACCCCAAAGGGTCTTATATGGATTATTTTTATTGAATTTTTCTAAGAATGGAGAAAGAATCCTTAATTCTCAGCTGTATTACAAGTGAAGAACCTGTGGGGGCCTTCGCTTGGTCAGTCTGGCAGGAAGAAGGTATACATATTATATTGTCAGCGTTTAAATTTTCATTCCAATCGAGTCATATATTTAAAAAAAGTCGAGGAGCTACTTGATTCCGTAAGTAATCACGTGAGTGACACCAAAATGCAAATACTGAAACAAGGAATTTGCGTTAGTTTATGTGTATATATTTGGTAGTCTGTGAATACCACATAAATACAAGAAAAATATTAGATATTTACTACGTGTTTTCCTATAAATTTCTAAAAAAGTTCTGAAGTTTCCTCACTTTATGAATATTTTCCAAGATGCCTAGGAGCGCTCTGTCGCCTTCCAAAGTCCAACTGGTGGAAGAGTTGCGGAGGTCTCCCGTGGTCCAAACTACGGAGCCGTTTCCTTTCTCCTAAAAATATACATATTAATTATGAAAAAAAAAACAAATGAAGAATATCTGTAAAGGTGTATAACATTGATAATATTAATTAATCCATTAATATAATTTATCAGAACTCAAAAACATATTGACCCTTCCTATGTAAACTATCTTAACTAACAATCCGGTCATCTTTAAATGCTCTAGATGTAGTATTTTGCATTCTAGCATTGATATATTTGTAAGTGGAGTATTTTTTTTACATATTGTGCTCGATAGAATATAATACAATACTGTACTAATAAACGATAAATACTGCCACTTAAAATATATATCAAATATTTGGAAAACACTAGAACAACTAAAAATGACCTATTTATTATTTACGATACTTTACGTAGGAGGGGTCGATATCATAAATCCACATTCTAATTTTATATTATCAAGATAATTGATACTATAATATGTCACGATTATATGACAACTGCACACAGTATTATTATTCTGCTGACATGACTTTATGTTAAATAACCTAACTTAACTTAACCTATTTTAAAGATATGATGATATAACTTATATTAATCTATCTAATATTTTATTTTGCTTTGTGTGGAATTGTAATGTGTGCAGTTATTTGTTGATACGTCAGACAATCATTCCATAATATCGTTCTTCATACACTCGTGTGATAAACAACATTAATCAAATACAAACATATCTTTGTTAAATTAAGTGAAATTTTTATTTATCATGTTTACTTAATCATTTAGATTTCAAATAGACGTCTAAATAATTTGTATCTATAAAACAAATCAGAATTACACTCAATGGTGCAACTAGACTAGTTTCAGTGTCGCCTGGACATTTCCGACTGTTCAAGTGATTGTGTAATTGTTAGCCATTTGTAATTGTTGGCATTTATCCTTAAGTCAAAAGGACGCAAAAGATATATACATTGAAAAAATTTTCTCTCCAATTGATACATTATAAGAAAAATAGATGACTTCTAAAAAAGTGTTAATAATTTGGTAATACGAAAAATACATTTGAAAGACAAAATGTTATCGTCAAAAAATGATTAGAAGTTCTTACCATCGTTTTTTTCTCTCGGCAAGTGTCCGGGTGATCGACTTTAGAAATGTGGCAACACCGGTTGCACTCAACAAATTACACGATTAAAAATTGCAATTCTTTTTAAAAATGAAATTGAGATCAAATTAATTCAAATGTGATTTTTTAGACCATGTAGAAAGTCATCATTTCATTTCATTTCCAGATTTCGCTAGATTCATAATTCAATACTGAATTACGAATCGAAGTACGTGATTTCTTTCACAATAAAGTTCAAAGTGCTATTAACCTAGTTTACAGAAGTAACTCGCAATTAATTATGGCTCGTTAATAAAAATGACTAAGATTTGTATAATTTATATGAAAATAAAATAAAAACATTAATGTATTCTGTGCAAACGCATCACACATATAATTAATTATTTCATTAGCAGCTTGCTTAAAGAGAATGGTTCACGATCTAATTGCTATATTTGTAGACATTTCCTCTGTTGGCACATTTCTACAAAAGTTACACACAAAAATAAATTACTGACATTAATAATGAAACAGCATCTTACCATATTTTCCAGGGAAAGAGTGTTAGTAAAAATGAAAACATCAACCGAACTGTCATTCCATTTGCGACTGTCAAAAAATTGAAAAAATTAGTGAGTAAATGTCACGCTGCCCGTTCGAGAATTCACGTATTGACATGTCGTGTGTTCAATAATGCGACGAAGAGAGTTTTTTTTTTTAATGGCGCATCCACAACAGCTGTGTTTTAATTATTATTGCATACTTTACGTACCTATCTGTTACAAGTATACTTTTTGTCCAGATATACATCTTTTCGTGTATGCTTTACGATTAAATGTCAGGTTTACTGATCCTATGTTCTGTTGCCTCTATTAATTCCGTCACAAACCAGTCAATGAAGATAGTCCTGTTAGAAGCCTTAACAATGTGCATTACGTATTGCAGCTTATTTTAAATACAGCAATATTGTTGAAAATGTGAATCTACACATTCAAAAATAAACTAAAGACGTAGGCATTTACGTTCGTGTAATGTTTTAATTCGAATATAATATATATTTCAAAACAAACGATCATCTGTCAAATTTCAATTGTTATTCAAACACTTAAATCATAACAATTGTGCCCATTATCATAAAAGTGTTTTAAGTCAAGGAAATGAAAAAAATGAGTTTATCATTTATATCGCGTGGCATTGTTTTTTTATTAAGGGATTTTAACAGTGAAAATATATTGAAATAAACATAATTATTTAACATGCGGTACTAATTAAGAAAATCCACAAAAAATAATTGGATACAAAGTATGTTTAGATAAAAGAAGGAGAAGGGTGGGGAGGTTGCAAGTAACGTTGCGGTAAAGGGAGAGCAACATGAGTTTTTATAGGTATAGTGAATGGTCAAAGTTTAGATTATGGTGGTTCATAAGAAGAACCCTTTGAGCTTAATAAGGCTAATAATTTCTGTAAATTTCTCATTATGGTATTTGCATGACCGGTGAATGAATGAATTTCGTCTGTAAAATGTTCTACTTCTGGGAATGTGGAAGAGTACTGATTGCAATATAAATGAATATATAATATGATGCAAATTGTAACAAATGTGAAAAATTTAAAGCGTTACATTCAGTATATTGTTACGACGTTCAACGTATTCCGCTAGTGTTTATTTTGATAATAAAGTAAGTCATTACAACCTTAAATTTTTTATTTACTTATAAGCCACATGCAACATTTATATGTCGAAATAAATTATAAATCTAGTAGACTAAATAAATTTTGAAACATTGTGTTGTGTAATATAGAAATATGTTTTAATCAATTCAAACGTAAAACCTTTAAATATCTCGAAACGAAAGAAACATGACTTAGACCATTTTAATAATAATGGGCACAATTGACGAAATGCTTAATTAATGTTATAGATATTAGCAATCAAAACGTGATTGTTAATAGGTATATTATATTGCCTTTCTTCACGGTGCCCAGCTAACCGGTGCCTTTCTATTACGTGGCCGTGCTGCACCACTTTTGAATTATTATTTTAATATATAATTTGGCAATAATGCCGAAATGAAATAAAAAAATTACTATGCAGGTGTTCTTATTTTGAAATACATTACACTGTGAATTCTGTGCATTTCATTTATTCTTTCCAAACAGATATACAAAATATTTAATTGATATTATTTTAGATTTGTCATTTGGATTCGGAGTACATAATATACGTACTGATATTTTTTATCCAAATATTTATATCTGTATCAAGTATTTTGCAAGTCTTTGGATAAGCTTTTCAGCTAGCAATTATAATAATAATAATTTGATTTGACTATGTTAAAAAAAAATCGTTTATTTTTTTGTATGTTTGAAAATTTTTGTATGTATGTTTGATATTGACTTCTGATATAAATGAATAATAAAAACGCACATTTTCTTAAAAAAAACACGATAATATGAATTATTTTTAAAAGCGCACCCTTAATGGGTAGTTTTTGACAGCTGATAGCTGACAGTTATGTGAATCTAATATCTATGGTTTTAGTTATTACCATTATTATGTTATTGATTAAGCTTGATTGTAATTTTATTTCAAGATCAAATCAGTTTTATTTTGATTCTTTGCGCGGGGTCCTTAAAAGGGAGGGCCCCAGAGGCCTACTCGCTAGTGATGAGAAAAAATGCTACTCTTGAATCACTGGCGTGATTGTGATTGGTATTCGATAATATCAGTGATTAAAAACTATGACTGTGATCACAGTTTCATTACTAATACGCATGCGCCACACAATATCACAATACTTACATACTTACCATCACGCCGTTTTCCGCGGGGGTAGGCAGAGAGGATGGAGCGCCACACTCTTCTGTCCTGACACACAATTCTCGCCTCATCCACATTCATACATCTACTCATACAAGCTCGCCGATTGTTGAGGCTTCTAACAGAACCATTCTCCATTAACTGGTTTACCTGGTCGTGCCAAGTCTTCCGCCATCAACACTTGTGTCATATATCTTTATTACCATTCTATCCTCATTCATCCGTTCTATATGACCAAACCACCTAAGTGATCCTTTCTTAATCTTACTCACTATACTAACATCAGATTTGCATTATTTCTTCATTCTTTATTTTGTCATAAATAGATTTGCCACATATACGCCTAAGTGATCTCATTTCCACTGCATTCAGTCTACTTTCGTTCCTTTTCTGCCAACTCCAGGCCTCACTTCCATACATCAGTGTCGGTACCAGGATCTCACTGTGCACCGCTAGTCTTGCCTCGGTTGACAAATTCCCGTTAGATATAATTTCATTCAAAGCGCCGTTCACTTTATTTCCTGCAGTCACCCTTCTTTCGATATCATTCTCAGCCTTTCCGTTTCTATCAAACATACTTCCCAAATATACAAACTCATCTACTTGTTCCACGAATTAAATATTAAAAAAAAATATTTTTGAGTGTATTTACTTATATTACTCGTATTAAAACTTCATTATTATTTAAACATATTCTAGCATATATATAATTTAATATCATCAAAAAAAAAAAAACTCTTTAAAAAATGTAAGTTTATTTTACGCGTCAAATTCTTAGCATTTCGGGTCAAATGTATAAAACGTTTTGGCAGAACCAACTAGATGGCGCTAATCACGAATTAAAAGTTATTCCATCATGAATATTTACATACATATATATATACATTCACAACTAAATATAAATAAAATAAAAAATGAATCACGAATGACGATATTCCCAGATATTTAATCACTGATAGAGAAAGACACCAGTGATCGACTCACAGTTCGTGATTTTGACCTCATCACTACTACTTACCTATATGGTAATCCAGGACTGATCGTCTCAAAACACTTTTAGGTAGGAACACATTATTATAATAAACTAGATACTGGAAGGTGATCCAGTAAGAAACTTTAAGCAAGTGTACAGGCAAAACCTTGACAAGCAAGACAGAAAAATGATTCATTCTTTCTAGGGATGAGCATTAAATCAAAAACTATTAAACTGTGAACAATCACCGGAATATTTAAATAACAATCACAAAAGGTGATCGAGTATCTAAGAATTGTGATGTATTAATGATCGATACGGTAAACAGTACAATTTAAGTAAATTATTTCGCAATTCTTCCTTGCAAATAAGAATTTTTAAAGTTAACTTTTAATCATTCACTACAAATTAGAATAAATATTTTGAACATAATTTTTCTGAACCTGTCAAGAAAGGTACGAAGAGAATTTTCCAGTTCCTTTTTCAAAACGTGATTTCGTAAAACAGTGAACATTAATTGTTCATTGAACTAAACTAAATCGCCAACTCAGTTACCAATCACCATTATAATCCAATACCGATCACAGTCACGGTAGTGCTTCAGTACTCGCAGTAGCAGTTTATCTCGTCGATACTCGGTGAAACGAAATCTAAAATAAATAAAGGAAAAATATTTTTACTGTAAAGGTCTATTTATATTAAGAAGAATTCATCAGAATTTTGTATGAAAATGGAAATGGAAGGAAAGGTATAAAATAAATAAATTACTCAACTTTTCTTTTTTTCTATAAAATATAAATATACTTTTCTTTATTCAATACCAGAAAAATATACAAAAGATTTCACAAAAAAATTACAGAAATAAAATAAAATTTCGCGGAATGGTCTTCAAGGGCTTTGTACATTTCATTAATAAGTTTATTATTTAATCTGTATGAGTTTACACAATACGACAGATTTTATTGATAATTTATTTAATAAATACTTAAATCTTTAAATACTTCGTTGAAAAACAGAGATTGAAACAAAAAGCTTAAAAACAATTATACTTTCGTGAGTGTCACCATTCCAACGTGAAGAGCATTTGTTTTTTTTCAGTTTTTCTCAAACAGTCATTAGATTACATACTTTTTATATCACATAGCATTTTTTCATTACAATCACATTCATAATTTAAACAAATATGGAGGCAAAATTATAAGACAGCCCGAGGAATTTTTGAAATTATTGTTTAGTTCTCTCTTTTTAAAGCAAACAACACTGAATGTATCTCAGTTATTGAAAAATATCGTTCAGAATATTTTCAAGCCGAATATATATTTTTATTATATTTTATAACTATTTAGAAAGCATTTAATCATAATATTAAAGGTACGTTCGTAAAAAAAATGTTTTAAATAATTTTGACGACCTAGTCATTGATGATATAAAATTAATTACCACCGCACTCGAAACGTTAATACATATTTCATAGTTTTATGTGGTGTTGATGTCACGATATATGTGTAAATTAATGTGGATTATGGTCGATGATCGTTTTACTCAAATTAACGAAAATCGCTGACAGTTGTTGACAAGCTACCGCCAAATTCCATGGAAGACATGTTAAAATAGAAGCGTGACGCTTTCACTGTGACGTCTACGGTGCAGACTGGTAATTCTGCAATATTCTCGAAAATTTTCCAACGGATTGCAAATTGAAACGCTTAAAGCTATTCTGATAGAAAAGATGGCTGCCGAGTTGATGATGATATTATTTAATGAAGTATTAATATTTATTGAAGATAGTTTGTTGCTTATTGATGATGATTAAGCCTTGGGCTTCTCTACTGGTGCTTCTGAGGATGCTGCTGGAGTTGGGATCTCGGGGTACTCTAATTTGATGCCTTCCTCACAGGTGAAGATGGGGCAGCATACTGGGAAAGGAGCGGTCTTGTTGGTCTTATCTGTAACAAAATTAAATCATTAAAAATTATAACCCAAATATTAAAAAATATCGAAATCTAAACGAACTCTTGAATCTGGTGACATTCGATTATATTGTCTGTTGAAATAAGTTACAATATAACATTAGTCGTTTATAGGTGATTTGTTATTGTCTTATTCTTGTTCTCGGCAGATTTATGTAGTATGTGTTATGAAATGTTCTTGTCAAGTGTGAACTACGTGCAAAACTAGAGAGTTAGATGTGTATAAAGAATAATATCTCAATATCTGTGACATCATCATCACTTTATGGCGAATAGATGATTCACGTCCAGCTGGTAGACGAATCTGCTGAAGCTGAAGATGTATGATAAAATTGTCCTCGTTTGTTCACATCAAGGTAAGGTAATGATAGATAATTATTACTGACCTGTGTCCAGTTTGCACTTGGGGTTGGCCAACGGCAGGGGTCCGCAGTCCTCCACGAGTTCCAGGAGTCTGGGGGGCTGGTCCTCAGACACCACGCAGGTGGAGCGTCCGCAGAAGGGGGCCAAGCCCCAGGAGGTGCCGGGCTCCATGGTGGCGCACCGGGTGGACGCGAAGCACATTCCGGGGAAGTCTGCAAATAAAAACGATTGGTAAGAAATTTTAATTTACTTTTTATTGGACCATAATTTTTACAAAGGTCTTTATTAACAGTTTCATTTCATATCGAAAGAAGTCAAAAATTCGCAATTTCAATTTTACAACTTTCTTTTAAAAACACTATTTATGACCTACCTTGATATAAACTAGATTCAATGGACAGGCTTTATTTTGTATTATATACATAATGAGATTAGTGTATTCGAACGAAGTAATCCAAGCGCTTTTAGTATTGAAGAGTGATGTCTTGATTTTTAATAGTGATGCATGTAAAGTTTAATATTCCGTCTGTAAACAACAAAGACGAACCCACTATCAGACTCGGAGCAAACCTAATGAAAATGTTCAAATTAGGAATTGGACAGAGACATGCATCGTACATTGCTCCTAGACTGTATAACCAACTGCCAAAATCAACTAAATTAGCAAGTTCTAAAATGGCTTAAAGGTCTTCAAAATTATTAAATAATCATGTATTCGAGATCTTTTTGATTCCCAAGTTCTATAATCTGATCAATTTCTCAACATTTTTGTTATTAATTTTCACATTGTATTATTATAGACATTAATCTTGTTTTATATAAATGTCGATAGCCATCCCTTTAATTCAAGATTTTTCTAATTTGGAGGTGCAAAACTATATTGCTGTCGAATGTATATATATATAAATTATACAGAATTATGTAATTTAGGATTTTTTTTAAAACCGTGCTTAACTCTGCAACGAATTCTGTTGTCCCAAAAGTTGGTGTCTTGATGAGTTCAGTTAATGTTGTGATGTAACTTTCTGTACATAAAACAAACGATGGTCGCGGATGAAATGAAAGGCAGGAATGCGAGGTATGGCGTGATGGGATTTATTTTGTATATTTAACAGAAATACAAAATCAACAGAGTTTGAGCGGCAGCTGTAACGAACCTTTCCCGTGGGTCAAGTTCAGACTTATGGAAGTCGGCAACAATTTTGTTAATGTGCAAATTAGTATCACTTAAAAAGTTAAAGAAACCTAATGGAAGATTGAGGAAATTATATCGTTGAAAAGATGTGCGCGAAAAGTGGAAAATTCCTACTAAATAACAAAAGTAAAAAAGCTAAACTTTGAACTGCATACGCAACTTAGTATTATTTTTATTACTCATCTCGTCAATAGGTGTAAATAATATCAAAAACTCTAATATTTGTATTCGTCGGTCGTAAGTTCGTAGCTCTATAAAATATTCTCCTGCATTGTATACGATTATGTATACCAACTTTCTGTTAATTTTTAGATACCGCGCTTGAAGAAATCCGATTCTTTGATAAGGAGAATTGTACGAAAGTAGAATAGTCGCTTTTGTAATGCCTTTAAGATATGTCGGAAACGTTCGTTTTTTGTACTTGAGACTCCACTTTTTTTTAGCCAACAATGAACACAAACTATCCATAAACTAATAAATTCAAGATGCATTGAATAAAACAAAAAAAATTCTTCAATCTTTTACGTCAACCCGATAGATTGGTCGGTTACCACTTGGCCACTTCACATGTCGCCGTTACATCACACAGCTCGAGGTGAAGTGAGTTTCTCTTCCCATTACAAAATACCGTGCAGACTTCACGTTCGGTAGAAAACTGAACACCGAGAGTCGTTACCCAGCTTAACCACCCGTTAATTCGCTAAGCTCGAGCGGAAGAATAGTCTCGAGCGTTAATAATATAGATGTATATCTGTGCCATTATGTTATTATTTATGAACAACTGTTCAATGTACGAACGAGAGACGAGGAAATTATTATAGTATGTTTAAGAATAACACGCTAGAATGCGAGAGTAAAGAAATTACCTCTTTTGGGACTTGGGAGTTAGATAATCTATTAAAAAAATTGTATTTAAATTATTGTCGTAGACCAAGTAGAGGTGGGCTGATTGTGTGGAAGAAGACTGAAGCAGGATGGGAGAGTCCGGGATCTGAAGAAGATTGGCCAGGGATAGGAGTCGGCGGAGAGCACTGATGATATAGTGCCGTAGAAGAAGAAATTATTTATTATTAAATATAGAGTCTTAGTACGTATGTATATACTCCATCAATGTAACGTTAAATATATATATAGTTGGTTAGTTGAAATTTTCCAACATTCGCCATTTTGAAATAAGATGGCAGATAAGGCTGGATAACAAATGATTACAAGAGTTTCATCAAAATTTGATTAGAATTCCGTGAGTTATAGAATATACATAAATATATATGAAATGTAACGAATTTTGTGAACTAATTGTATATTTCTTAATACCGTCCATAGATGAAAATGTCAAGAGTTATAAGAAATTAAAATGTCATGTTTATTTCACAATTTGTCTTATTTTAGCTGTATTTTCATAAATCATGGGTTGGTTGGCTGACTACTCGGGTATTGGACACACCTGGCTTCTTCGCCAGACAAATCAACAGACGAGCCGGCCTCGATATTAGGTCGAATCGTTTAAAACAAAAGACTCGCAGAATAATTAAGTTTGAATGTTTACGTCAGATGAAAATGCAATTTGAATGATTTTAATTACGCGTGTTGGCAGAATATCCTTGAAATATAGTCCGATCGCGTGAATATTCAATTACATGTTAATATAATATAATTGTTTTGCGTGCACAGATCAATAACACGATATTCGAGTGTTGGTGTACTTTCAGGGGTATGCTAATATCTATGTTTCATCAAAAAGTCGACTAATATACCTACACAAACGGGCATGTAAGTTGATATAACTAGAAAAGTCAGAATTAATCATTTTCAAGAACTGATTTTCTCGTTCATCACATCCCTAAATTTTTTGTCTATGGAATTTGACATGTCAGATTGAGATTTTCGATTTCAAATTGATGGTAATTTGTCATCACTAGAAATCACTTGACATCTATCTACACTGTTGAAAACATCTCTATTCTTTAGAAAGAATACGTTAGATAAGGGAAATCGTCCATTTTGTGGGGGGAACCGGTTAAATTATTAGATGTACCAATCGCACACGTGTCATGTCGCGCATAAACAATTATGTAAGAATGAGATGGACGGTGAATGTAATAGGTAAGATAAATAATGGTTTGTTCATTGTTGACATGAAGTAATGAGTCGATTAGAGGATAAGTCATCTGGTGGTCAAATATAATATTAGAAGAAGTATCTACAAAACTATACAACATTGAATTGGCTCCAGCTGGGCGAATTAATTCACGTCTGGTGGCCATGTTAGGTTTGCGATTCTCGCAATCAAACACTATCAAGTTGGCACTGGTTAAAGTTTGTTTCATTTAGATCTCCTATTCTTACACGAGATTTTTCTTGATATGCCATCCCTGATCGAGACTGCAGTCGGCAGATTGAAAGTGAAAGGAGATCGAGCTTGCAATGCGCGGGGCGAGTCTGCGGCGTCCTTCGGACAGTCTCCAATGATTTGTGCATGTAGGTAGGTGTACTTTATTGTTCCAGTAGTGGAAACTGCTCCATTTTATCTTTTGTTTGTGTGTCTAGCTTTAAAGAAATATTTATCTAATTTTGAATGCTGTGTTGCGATTTTTTTTAAGACACTATATTGTCCGCGAGGAAAGTCAAATCAATGATTCAATTTCATCGAATATCGTAAATATTGGGTTGATGTGAAAGTAATTTCGATTTTTTTTTTACAAGATTGAAGGTGGGCGGGAATTGTGTGGTGTTGTCGTGGAAATTTTTGTTATTTCCAGTTTATGACTCACTCTCTAGGGAACGTAAATGTAACATTTCGTTGAATTCAACCATTTAACTTGTCCCTGTAGAATGAAGTAACGGCTTCCAAAAATTGTGTTTTCGGTCAATTACGCTTTATCAAATTAAATTCGTTTTACGGTATAAATTTTCAATGTGACACTGTAAATTTGCATTCGTTTTTATCTAGATTTTGTAAAATAACAAAATTACTTTCCCACCAATCCAATAGATATTCATATTTAAATTTGAAAAAAAGATAGCAGTGTTATTGCCGTTTTTTTTAACCTAAAAGCGATGGGAGGCAGCCCAAAATTTTCTATATTTTTTATGTCATCTAAAATAACTTATTTAGATCTAAAACTGATAATTAGATCGTAAAATTATTGATTATTATGTAAGCAGGCAAGTTAAAACTATAAAAGGTGCATAATTTATTCTCGGGGTTGCTAAGATCTTGGACGTAAAGGATCTGAGGAAATTTAGGATACCTCGATTCATCAAAGCTTATTAAATAAATATGATGAAAAATGAGTGATGAACAAATTTGTTAAATTACTCCAAATTGTAGATTGCTGTTTTATTACACGTTTTAAACCGTGTCACCAACTTTGGACAGACTTGAAAACCCTGTCGAAAGTTAAAGTAAAACAATATTTAAAATGGTCCGACTGTTAACGCGCGGGTTTTGAAATTATGTCACTCCGGTCACCGGTGATTTACAAGATTATACAATAAGTCAACTTTCGCGCTGTCATTCGACCAATGACGTGAATCATTTAGCAACCGAAGAGCATACATAATCTCGACCGCAAGTGTGGAACTGGCTTTCATATTTCGAGAAATCATTTCAATAACATCCAGACAACTTTCAACTTCGTTGTATTGAGGACAATAAAAAAAAGCTAAATAAATGTCGCCTTTTAGGAGATTGCCTTTCATGTAGCGCCTTGTGGGGTAATTCTGAATTGTGCAGTCTTTCATTCCTTTCCAAATGGTTCTGGGTCAATAATGTACTTAAAAAAATACCAATGAAACCCTTGACGTTCTTAGGGCCGCAAATTTTTACCATCGCCCGTGCTAAAAATGGTTTTATTCGAGACCTGTCACTTCGGTGGCGAATTTTTTTCGGATTATGTGCTAATATATTATATTATATATAAAACAACGAGATCATCGTCGGACGAACTGTCATTACTAAAATAGCGGGATGTTAAATGAATAATTTCCGTATACTGCAGCTTTCAAAGTATCAATGTGACAGATGACTTTTGAAACAGCTGCGAAGAGTCCGCCATATTTAACCATAGATAACGTGTTTTATGAGTGAATCACAATCAGTTAATCACTACGTTCCACTGATTCCACGGCCACACCCTCTTCACACCTTCGACCTCATATTAACCTTCAGGCCCCGCTTAAAAAGCGGGGAACAAAAAATTGGTTATAGACTCATTTGAGTGTCCCCCTCCACGGAAATCTTTAGTAAAAGGCGAAAGATTTATTCGTATTGAAAGGAAACCAGAGTAGCGGGTCCGGCCGTTCGAATCGACTTACCTTATCTTGTCGCTATTTTATATGTCAGTTGCGAACGATTGTGCTGCCATCTGGTAGTACGTTTGGAAACATAATTGTCTTTAGGTGGTACTATCATTCTCGGATGGAATATAAAATATGTACTAGGTGAAGGGTCGTCACTACTGACTGGAAATGATTTAATAAGGAAATGAATTAAATTATTATTAACATACTGAAAGTAGGATACAAAAAAATTACCATAGACCCGAGATAAACGGCAGTCAATTAATGAAACATATATATACGGAATTAATCTCATCTCATCTCGTATTCAAGGACCCAACTCGAGGGAGCTTTATGCATAATTGCATTTGTAATACTTGACTATTGGCGTGTTAACGATGTAAATTAAACATCTCATGTATAATTCCATTAATATTAATTGTTGCTTGTAACGTGAAAGTGAATCAATAATTGCTAATGAATATTTATGACTGCCTTAATAATAAACTTCACAGACGGTATTATGATAACAAAAAGGAAGTAATTGTTGTGTTATACTAACACTTGATCCTTGAAAATATTAATTGATATACATAATATTAATTAAACAGGTTATTTTGCATTCTGCGTGGCTCACGTCGCTTACATATGGAGTACATATTATATTTCAAGCTACTGATCGAGTAACAAAAAAGTGTCACGTTTAAATGAACTAATAACTAGTACTTCAATAATAGTCATCGTAAAATTTTGAACACACCTGAAAAGTTAATATTTTTTACTTTCAATATACTGTTACAATTAGGCCTGTATAGTCTTCGGCTCCGACTTTACCTTAAAGACCAAAGATCAAAGAAACCAGATAATTTTTAAAATCTCAGCTGATCAGCTCGGCTGAAGTGAGAGATCGCGATGTAATTCTCGAAAGAATGACTCTGTATCTGTTATGCATATGCGTCTGGTGTTGATGATTCGCTCTCGCCCCAGACTTCTGAAGCATGCACATTTGTTACTTTACATATTAATTCAAATAGATCATTTTTTTTTTATAAAGAGTCGAATTGACCAATTTATGTCTGCTACGATTCCACACCTTTCAAATATTCTGTATTCCTATTTATCAATACATACCTAATTGATTTTACAATGGGTAATTCATTATGAAGGTTAACACCTTCAATAATACAATTACGTATTATTATTAAAGAATAATTATTATCAGTGACGTGACTAAAAAAATAGGCTTCAATGTAAAATGTGATGCATATTCTTACTATTTTCAAACTAAGCTAAACGCTTGTGCTATGAAAATAGGACTAACTAGATGGCTTCCTGGAACGAATCGCTAGACGAGTATCGTAATACATCCGTAATACTTTGGTGATAATATCAAAATTGGTCTCTTGTCTCATACATATTCGCATACTGATCTGGCTGGTTGCGCTATTTTCAAATATAACATGTCCTTGAATTGATAATACACTGGACATAACCTGGCTATTAGTTATTATGTATTATTAATCTTATATCTTGTATTATTAGCATGCTAATGTAGTGTAATTGTTTAATGGATTATGATACCATACCACTTCATTTAAAGCAAGTTTCACCTACGTACGCACGTACGTGGAAACATCTTAATAATATGATGTTTTGAATACAAATGAGATTTCTAAAATAGAATGAATCATATTTTGATTTCTCAATGTTGTTTGCAACTTGAGATGTGAGACGGTTGTGTGCTTGTTAGTTGATGAACTTCAATACAATTGTGTAATAACTATATTTAAAAATTGTATCGAAACCGAATTTCTTGAACGCCTGTCAAATTTTGAAACTACTTTGGTTGTTTTTACTCTGCGGCACAGAGTCTAGAGACAATTCATTACACAAACTGCAGCAATGCAACATGAACTAATTGATTTATTTAGATAAGTAGACGTTTAGACTGGTATAAGGACAGAGACAGTCGACGTAATCGTGTATTAATTAATTAAAAAATAGACATGTGTGAAGGCGTGTCTTTTCATTTCTCTCTGGGATCAATAGTAGCGATGGTGAACCGTTACGTGACTGTGATCGTGCCACTGATTGGTAACTGAGATTCAACGATGATTGGTAACTAAGATTCAACTGTTGGAGGTTTGCTTTTTAGTGTAAGAATTACGTTAATCAATTATCAGTCAATCACATTTATTCAAATTACTAATTCCTTGTTTCAATATTTGAATTTTGGCGTCACCCACGTGACCACGTTCGGTACCACTTACGCAATTAAATAGCTCCGAGACTTTTTTTAAATATATGACTCGATTGGAACAAAAATTTAAACGCTGACAATATAATATGCACTAATGTAAAAAAATACGTCTTGTTTACACAAAGATTTAATTTTCGAATAGTAAACACTTTTACTGTTGTATTAATGTGCCAAACCCCTCTCCTATATGTGCACTTTATTTCACCGCGAACAATTTACCGGTCTGTGAATTACTCAGATCTGATCGGTTACTGTGTTGCAGATTAGACCGATGTTGCAGATAAATGCATTCCGGGCGGTGGTAATAGATATGTACCCAACTGCACCTGCCCGCTTGCATTGCACTACACGGCGCATTGGACACAAAGCAGTTTCATTTACCGTTCACTTTTCAATACTCTGTAACAGCTGTTGTGTATTCCAGTTTCATATCGCGGCATGATGTCATTGAAGCAAAAGTTTTACTGGCTTTTTCATAAACTATAATACGATACAAGTTGACCAACTTCTCCAGTATTTGGTCCGATTTTGGGCTCAACATTTAGTCAAAAAATGGTTTATGCAAGTAAGCGTATATTTAAACTCCCAGACAGCCATAATAAATAATCAGTATATTAAATATATTAATTAGAAAGATATACATATATAATCAATTCACCGGGATTCGAACCTGGATCTCTTTCCTAACCGGGGAAGCATGCATTACTTTTTGCGACAAATTTTCGAACCTCTTTGATATTGATACGTTCCGTTATTTGAAAGAGCCGTCTACCTTATTTTTACGGAATCTCAAATACCTTTGAGTAATGTGTTAATTTCTATAAATTTAATTTTATATGTATATCTTTCTAATTAATATATTTAAAATATCACAGTTCTGAATAATTAAAACTTCACAATAAGAATGTGTTCTTTTAATAATTAGCGTATTGAACTACAACTAATTACACAAAGGAAATGTGTGTTAAAAGACGCCGAGACAGAAGACAGTTCACGCGACACCACTGACAGCTGTCAAGATGGCTACATAATGATTTCTACGCGACTACTTGTAAAGATGACGAGATGGTGATTGCACGATTTGACACGAGCTTAGGTTTGAACGGCTGTCAGATAATGATATAATTACTTCTGATTATTCCGATATTCAGACTATATTTCAGTGTCTACCATTAGAGCATTGGGCACTCTGATCCACGGTAGAATTGTCTTTCAGGCCTACTCTCAAAATTGCAATATTGAAATGAAGGTGATTGTTACACCAACCCTCAAAAATAGATAGATAATTTTGACAGATTATGGTACGTTTATCTCCCTCACTCCCTCACTCTCTCTCTCATTCAAATATAACACTATTTTTGAGGATTGGTGTAACAATCACCTTCATTTCAATATTGCAATTTTGAGAATAGGCCTGTTTATCGTCATCATCTGGATATAGGCTTCCCTCGAGGATTATCAATTCTGTCTGTCTTCAGTCCTTCTCGTCTGTGCGCTTTAGACTTTTACCAATGCGAAACCTCTACTTCACGGACGATTTTCTTTTCGACAGATAAGTCCAGAATCTTTGCTCTCATTCTCCACGCATAGTCGTTTCCAATGTTCTTTGGGTAACCTTTAATTCGATGGTGTGCGTGAGTCTTGTTTTATTTTCTTCTGCCTGCCCTCTGCTTCCCGACTCCTGGATTCCAGTCCCCCGTCAAATAATTATTTTATGCACACTATATTGAATTAATAATAAAGAGATCTCTTGCCGAAGAGCAGTGAGGGGTATATACTGCTGTATAATACATCGCACGGATGCATTTTAGCATTAAACAAATGCCAACGTGGCGATGAATGAGAAGGACCGATATGGTAGCATTTGCTCGTAGAACGGTCTTGGATACTTATCACCGATGGTGCGCATCCACGGTTCGGCTCCATAGGTAAGTGAGTACGAGCACCCACTATATTTTATGTTGGTGATTCTACTATATCTAATATTTTTCACCACGCTTACTCTCGTTCCACGTGTCCAATTACGATTCGATAGATCTTTTCCTCATCTTGTTAACTGACATAGCCATTCCCAATTGGTTCATTTCCACTTCAACTCATATTTACCAAGATGATCGCATTTTCACTTCATTCAGTCTACTTTCGTTTTTAGCCAGCTCCAGATTTCACTTTTATACATCAGCGTTGGTACTTGAACTCTAATTACTGACACTTATCTCTCTTATCTTATATATTCTGTGTCACGTGTAAATACACTTCCTCAGAGTGAAGTTCAAAATTGTAAACAATTATATTGTTAGAAGTTACAGTGTAGGTTATTTAAATTAGCAGTAATATTTTTATCGTTTTCAAAATTAAAACTACATTTTTTTTGTTTGACGTCTCAATATATTGTTAATAAAAAAGTGTTTGATTTGTTATTGTGATTAATTAATATCAATCAGAAGCATCGCTATTAGTGATGAGCTCAAAATCACGAACCGCGAGTCAATCGCTGATATTCTGAGTCACATTCACTCGCAGTGATTGAAAATCTGAGAATATCATGATTCGTGATTCAAATTCTATTGATTTTCCGACGCCGCCGTTTAAATCGATTATCACTTGAATCAGCGCCATCTACAGGATTTTCCGTAATTTGATTAGCGCCATCTGTTTTTGTTGGTAATGTTTATGCTATTATTGTTCGTATTTTTTTTTAAATTTTGTAGGTATGTGTATTTTCTGTTAACTATTCTAATTATTTTTACGCAAATGAAATTTTAATAATATTAAATACGCTCACAGTCACAGTTTTCAATCACTGATACCAATCACAATCACACCGGTGAGTCGAGAGTAGCATTTTTTCTCATCACTATTCGCTATCCAACATTCTAACATGACTAATAATTCACTAGTTCTACAACATTCTACTTTTTTTCTCTCTCTATTTTTACTTTTATTCCTGTCGAAGCTTTATCTTTCTTGAATTAAATAACACCACAATGGCACGCAAAAAAAACAGTCTATTTTAACACAGACGGGAGTCTAGCAAAGTAGCCAGGACAATGCTGCATATATCAGAGGTGGAGTCTACTCCATCCCACACAATAAACTAAGAGTACATATTTAATTGCAATATATAACCCCTGTTACAATATGCCAATAAAGTCTAGTGAGTCGTTTTTAAAGAACGATTTAATCTCTTAAACAATGCTAATTAGTATTTTTCTAGTTGTAATAAATATTTAAATAAACCGAATATTTTTTCGTAACTTGGCAACACCGCGATAAAAAAAAACAAGTTTCTCAAATATATGTAAATTTCCACAATACGAAAGTATTTTAAATCACATATTTAGTAAAATAAACAGAGATGTACAAATTAGCTCATTTAAAAGCGTATTGTTGTAATAATTGTAAATTACCAAAACAAAAAAATTCGACGTGTAATAAATATACACTCTACAATTCGTGTCGACCGCCGCAGACATAAAAGAACATCAAAGCAAATTTAACCTTTAAGCGACCTTTTATTAAATTGTCAGTTTCACAAAGGAAGAACCAGTTTCGGGAGAGTGTGAGATGTGCCCGAACCAGATCGGTTCAGACGTGTTATGTGAACCGGTTCTAGATCGCTTATTGACTTTGCGTGTTGGGCGAGTGTTTTTAAATCTACTTTTTAAGTCCACGACATATTAAAATGCGGATTGAACAATCAAAGAATTTATTGTTGCAACCTTCGGACAGTGGAAATGGAAATATATCGAACAAATCAAACTGTATCACTCACTGATAAATTATTGTCGACACATGCTTAGTTTACGATGTTACAGCTTCATTAGTATGTATTTACAGGGTCAAAATGTGGATACTAGCCCAAGCTACCAGAAAAAAGATAATAAAGGTTTTCAATGAGAATATTGAGAAAAATTAAGTTATTTTGACGTGTTATAAGCGGCGAGAAATATAAAGTAATACAAGTCATACAACAAGAAAAGATAAAAGGGAAATATGATGCAGAATGGCGCGTCTCCTGTTTGAAGAACTAGTCTGACTGATTTAATAGCAGCTCAGTCATTGTTCAGCGTAATTGCACCTGAAATTCAAATGGTAATGATTTCTAACGCCCTCAGAGAAGTGGATCTTTGACGAAGAAAGAGAATTAGAA